>BLKR01016832.1:0-19711 GCA_011170035.1 Teleogryllus occipitalis
TAACAGGTTCGGAAGTTCGCATTGCAGCTAGATTTCTGAACCTCTATCGTTAGTCGGGTCAAAACGCAGTGTATATGATGTCTAACGCCTGTTGTGACCTCTAAACGAAAACCGTCACCGTACACAAGAATATGCTGACTAGAAATGCGAGAGATATGTTGTCGCTTGCAGAGAGTGAATGACGTAGAGAGTGCAGAGCAACGGTTTGCGTCCCTGTGGCACCTTGTTTCTACGAACCGTTGACGTAAAAACGTTTAGAAATTGGCTAGCTCGTTCGTGATGTTATATACAACGTAATAAAAAGTCTATCAAATAGATAATCACTACTGAGCTAATAACTTTCTGAGGAGCTCCAACGATCTGAATCGAAGGAGAAAATTTCATCTCAATATTTTGACCTGTTTAGAAAACGTTCGAGGTGGACGTTTCTAATGACTAAACCTATAAACCGGTGTCCTACCAACTATGGGCCACCCTCACATCTTCTAAACGGTTCATGATATCGAAATGTTATTTTCGCTCAAAAATGAAGAACCATGAGGTAAATAAAATACTGTACAGATATTGTTCGTAATATTGTTTTAGTTTTCCAGTACTTTAATTATCTTTGATTTTTTAAATGGAACTGTATATTTTTCTCGTTAGCAATGGATTGATCATAAAATTAAAATTACAATGATGTATCATTTGATAATATTTTGACAGTAGTTTGACTATAAAATAATACTTCTGGCATGCTATTTTAAATTAAACCCCAAAATTTTCTTTAATAGCCTGAGCAGCTCTTAGCTTTCGACAAATAGCCTTCGCTCGGCTACGCCCGCCGCCCGGAATAGCCTCGACGTCACGAAGGCCACCTTTCTCAAAGGCTGCTTTTGCAAGGGCTGCTACAGAAAATATTGACTGTTTAATTTAAAATCACTTGTCATAAAGTTTAATTTTATACTCAAATTACTATCAAAATACTAACATATGATACATTATTCGATTCCACTTTTTTTGATCTATCCATTGCTGGTGACAAAAATATATAATTTCAAATAAAAATTAAAGACGATTTCATTTTTCGAAAACTAAACATATTTCAAACAATATCTCTACAGCATATTGTCCAATGATTTCGCATGTTTGGGATTCTCATGACACAAATTGGTGACCGAAAATTCTTTACAATTCAATGTTCTCTATTAAGCTTTCCACTAAAAAGTCCACGGTAAAAGGAGATCACTTTATCAAAATGTTTTAACTCCATAAGAACTCAGGGGAAGAATGTATTAACACAAAATATTAATGTTTGCCAATAGCAAAGTCTTTATTTGGTAAATAGTTTATTAAATAAATCGTATAACGAGGAAATATTGTATCAAATAAACAACTAAACAGTAGATCAAGATCAATTACAATGTACACTTCCAAGAATAATAGAGAGACCACTCCTTTTTCTAGACCAAATTTCCATGAATTCCAGGTTATCCATGTCATTTCTTTATTTTTTCATGACAAAAAGTATGAAGTATTTCAAGACATTTAAATAAAATATTAAATAAAGCATGACTTTGGTCGATATTAAAACACTTATTCACTGAGTCCTTTTCGCTTTCGCGGTTCAGATTTTCTTGCACCAACATGAGTGAGACAGATGCACTATTTCAAAACACACAGTACCTTTTTGATCAATTCTACAGCTCTCAGATTGCACCGAAGGAGACAAATATAACGATATTTTCTTAAGAAAGAAATTATCTGCTGGCGTTCTCTTATGTAGCGTACAGCTCTGCGATATAGTTCGCAAGTAGTCCCAAAACACAGTTTTTTTTGTAGGAGATTGGCATTATAACAGAGTACATAAATTCAAGAGATTTGACAGATGCAAAGAAAAAACCTGTCGGGACAGCGGGACACATGTGGATATTCTGGACATATTCCGCTTTTCCAGGTCGTATGGCAACCGTAAGCTCTAATGGAATGAGGCCTTCCGCAGGGCGAGGAAGGGCCGGGAGCGTTAGGCGGCGAGGGTCGTGGAGTCGCTGCCGAAGATGCGGCGGCAGAGGCCGCGGACCCACGAGTAGCCCACGTCGCAGCGCCGGAGGTCGGAGAAGCGCCGCCGCGGCGCGCCCACCATCACCGGCTCGGGCTCCCGCGGGGTGGGCGTGGCCATGCTCGCGCCTCCTGCCGCTGGAGATGCAGCGCCGTTCCTGGATTGATTGATTGATTAGTTGATTGATTGATGGATTGATTAGTGATTCCGAGCGCGTCAACGGGTAAGGTCGTTAGTCCCGTAAGTGTAGTGCATGCATTTTCCTCGGAAGATGGCGGTGATATTTCTCCGCTGGATGAAGAGATCCGGCGCCGACCTACCGTCGGCTAGTGGGGTTTTCCCCTAGCCAGGACTCTCCCACCAGCGGGGCACCGCCCCAGCCGGGACAAGCTCTAAGCTCCCGACCGGTCTCCCGGAATATGTGGTAGTGTAGTGCATGTTAGTGTAAGTGTGTGTGTAAGGGAAGAGAATAGGACAAGGAAGAGGAAGGATCGCGCGCGGTCCGTGGCCCGTTTGGTAGGGTACAGCTCCGGCATTCGCCTGGTGCTGATCGGAGAAACCACCGAAAACTAGCGATCAGAGCAGCCGGCCGCTAGAATTCTCCTCCAAACAGCGACTGAATTCGACCTAGCTGAAAAGCTAGTGTCAAGCTCCCGACCGGTCTCCTGGCACATGTGTGTTAGTGTACTGCATGTAAGTGTGTGTATAAGTAAGGGATGAGGATAGGACAAGGAAGAGTAAGGAAAGATCGCGCGCAGTCCGTGGCCCGTTTGTTAGGATACTGGCCTGGCCTTGTCTGATGTGGATTGGAGAAACCATCGAAAACTAATGAGAATATTGGTTGCTAGACTTCCCTTAGACAGCGACTGGATTCGAGCGAGCTATATACTATAAGTATTACATGCTCACATTTTGTAGAGCCCCAAAAAACCCTCCGCCGCACACTTTTAGTAGCATTAATTCAATTAAGATTAGAAGATAGCAGGGAGCGTTGTTGAAAAAATCGGATAACCAGAAATGTGCGATGAGTGTAATAGAAACTATTTTATAATGAAATACAAGCTTCACATCATATGTGAAGCTGGTAATATAATCGATGCTGCTGCTAATGTGATAATGATGCTTGAAGCTCGTGATGTAATTGTGTTGTAGTCAAAATAACCAAACGCGTGGCTCCTCTCGCATCTAGCGAAATGAGGCCCCAAGAGCTTACCCTGCGCCGGGCGAGGCGAGTGCGACGACAGGGCCCAGCGTGGTGGCGGCGACGGTGGCGCCGTGAGCGGACGGGCGCGGCACCAGGAGCGCGGCGGCGAGCGCCAAGAGGACGAAGGCCATGGCGGCGAGTCGGTTCCAGCGACGTCGCGGCACTGGCGCGCGCTGCCCGCTGCTTATCGGCGTTGCAGGCGGCGGCCTCTGACGCCACGGGCGGCTGCGCCGGGACGCACGCACTGGCACGCTCGCCAAACAGATATTGCTCGCAGCTTGCGTTTCCAATACGCCACTGCGCCATGTTGGGTTGGTATAGCAGAATCGTCCCGATAGCTTTAAAAAAAAACGAGTACTACAATGTATTCAATTTTAGAAGCAATACAAGTTTCTCGCTACATTATGTATTTAATATCCTATTTACTGAATGCAACATAATTTTTATTTTTTTATTTTTTCAAATGAACTACATTAACAAAAAATTCACCGTTTTCCAGCGCACGACTACATAATTCTCTCTTATTACGAAGAACTTCGTAAGGCGAGAAAGTAATGTAATCATCCAATTAGATGAAAAAAATTAATATACATTGTTACAAACAATTTAAAAAATTATCCAATCCTCCAAATCAATCAGGGTTATGGAGAGGTAGTCTGGATAATGAGAGAAAGACTTCAGGGTGTTGTGAATTTAGTCAGGCATTTGTTTATGAGTTCTTTTTTAGTGGAGAGATAAATTAAGGGAGTTAGAGGTGTACTGAATTCAATTTGACAAGGTGTATTCTAAACTTCTTTGAAGGGAGGCTTTTGTAAACTCATCGTATGGTGATACGGAGGTTCAAAACTCTGCGATGTTTGAAATAAAGTTTCAAATCAAAGATGCTGCGAAGTTCATACGATAGTTCATACGAAGTTCATACGATCACAAAGTCATTGAGCTCTAATATTAACTGGAGAATATAAAAGTTAAGCGGCAATTACAAATGTTTCCTCGCAGCCCTCCTGGAGTAAGACTACATGGAATATTCTCTGTGTTCATGCACGAGAATTATTATCACTGATAGTCATTGATTCACGATTCTCGCATATTCTTTCACACGAATGGAGGATATGTCGACCAGAACATGGGTGTAAACAGGATATACGAGTATGTGAAGTCGTTTTGTATATTTCCAAGGCTTGTGAGAATCGGCACAGGCGATGACGTTTAATAGAGGGACATCATTTATATTCTCCACATGATCCTCAAGTAGATGTGGGAATTGTAATGACAGTTTATCAGGTTTAACTACAAATTATCATTTATTTGTACAAACAAAAATACGAAGTTTATTTTCACTTTGTACAACTGATCTCAATGATACCGTTAGATATTCATACATCTGGGAGAGTCGTATAGTAATACGTCAGCGAGCATAGCCATTGTCTTATAATGCAACAGCTGGTGTCAGTAACGTCCACGTTGGACATTACTGACAACAACTAAATTCTATTATTACTTTCAATCAGCAGTAACAATAGTACTACAACTTCAACATAATGCACGAACAAGCAATTAACGTACTACATACATTTTAAATTACAACTTGTGTCTACCAACTTTTGCAGTCGACTGCCTACCCCATGTATCTATCTAGTACGTTTCGTCTCACCCGCTTTTCCGACTGATCCCTTTGTGGCCTAGTTCCTGCCACATCTTTTTCGGCGCAGCTAGGGCCAATTTCAATAGTGTTCCATCAAGGGGATCAAATAAATTTCTACACTGCATCCAAAAAGTGCGCATTTTCAAGAAGAATGGGACATCCTTTTCAGGAAGTTTTTGTGACCATTTTTCTTTTGCAAAACGTACGGTCATTTCATACTATTTAAAGGCCTCTCTTTAGGATATAATGTTTATGCATGCTATTCATAAAAACTGAATGATTGATGTGCATTGATTTCTGTCAAAGATTATGGATCATTTTTAATGATCAGGTTTGAACAGGAATTACATATATAGATATGTTGTAAAACTACCTGATGTCACAACTTCAAGAGGGCATGGGTGAAATCATTTTCCAGCAAGATGGAGCCCCTATACTTTACCACTGAGAGGTTGCAGCATATTTATCTCGCACTGTTCATGTTTGGATTGGACGAGGTGGAACGATAGTTTGGTCACTGCAGTCTTCTGATCTAACGTCCTTAGACCTTTGTCTGTGGAGATATGTTAAAGACAAAATGTAGTACATTGAATGTTTGTAGGAAGAAACTTGATGATCTGTCAATTGGTGAACTGGGAATAAATGATTTCAAATAGGTATATGTACTATGTTACTTCATGCTATTTTTGGTAACTAATTTACAAATACCCTGTTTAATGTTTAGTGTCAATTTTTACTATTCTTGTTGTCCTTGATTTACAAAACAGATTCTTTAATTCCAAAGAAAACATTCATTTACTCTCTTGTATTACTGAGATGTACTCAGACATAGCTCTCTTTCCCTTTAGCTAAGATGATCTTGAAACTCGAGGACATCTGTAAAAACCACAAAGCTCTTCTGCCAGAAATTGAACCTAAATATATGATTACTGTAGGAATGATTTTGGAATGATGATTACGGAATTAATGTAGAGTTGCAAAGTTCGCACACACACCACAAGGGCATAATACTTCCAATCGCTACACGTACTTTGCAAGCAACTGAATGAGGCCTTTGGACAAGCTAGCCTAAAGACTGGGCTGGGAGCATTACAGAAGAGGGTGACCGCACCCTTTGGATTTGCTCAGCTGGACTTAGCACTGCAGCCCTAGTCAACAACTCGTGCTCAGAGCGTGTGCTCTGACGTGGATTCAATTCAATGATTAGAGATTGATTATTTATTGTTTTCGTGCAAGACAACTACTTTGTATTATCATTAGCCCCGTAAATAGTGCATGCTATTCCCGACGGTGCTTCTCCCTCCACTGGATGTTGAGATACGACCCCGACATACATGTCGGCATTCGGGGATTCCCCCCTCCCGGTATATTCCCCAGAGAAGCACAACCCCACCCGGAACAAATCATAATATACCCATTGATCTTCCAGCGTATGGGGGTACGTATAAAGGGAGAGGATGGAACAAGAATGAGGAAGGAAACATCGCGCGCGGTTCGTGGCCCGTTTTTCAATGTACTGATGCAGCACCTACCGGGGTACTATCGATCAGAGCAGCCCGCCGCTATTCTCCTCCAGACAATGGTCGAATTCAATGTAGCAATCTAGCTAGTGTCGAAAATAACCCACCCCTGGGTCTCGAACCGTAGCTTCTCTCGATCAGCGATGCTGCAGAGGACATGGCAATGTTGCTTGCGAGTCGTCTCAGCCGGTCCTCTGACGTGAGATGACACGTAACCAGAATATACATCAACTCCGCGTCGTCTCCGGAAGGGCCATTCTACAGGTTAGTCTGACGCACGACAGATCTATGCTGTTTGTACTTTCATATGTTCGAGTTCATTTCTGAGAGGATTATGCTACTGTTACTTAATACTTATTAAGGGTCTTCATCCATCCTAGTTGTAATGACAGTTATGTAATTTAATTGTTAAAAAATTGTGTAAATATACCTGCTAAGCTCAATAATTGACAAGATGAAGGTCGCCACCTTGCTGTAGTATATTGTTGGTTTGACCAATTTTCCTTTTTAAAGTTAAGAATGAAGTCTCTTTCTTCTCTTCACAACTCTTTCAAATCACAACTATATAACGTTTTTTCCTGTTTTCTTAAAATGTGGATTAGAGAACCATCGCGTTGACTCCTACATTTGTTTTAAAACATTGCACGAAATTTCATGTCGAACAGACGTGGACAGTTTCCTAATAGAGCAACCATTTCGAAAACCAAATGAGTGGCCTGTCTACCCGCTGCCGTGCGCCGTGATTTGCCGGGCGTGTCGAAGAACGCGAGTCCGCTGGAAGTGCGCGCGTGCGGCCAGCCGCAGCTCTAATGGGCACGAACAACGCATGCGGTGGGCCCCTGGGACGGCGCGCATGCCGAGCGACCGACGCCGCGCCGAGCCGCGGACCGAGGCGGGGCTGAGGGCTGCTCCGAGGCAGCGCGGAGCGGGGCGGGGCGGGGCAGGGCGGGGCGGAAAAGGGCGGGGCGTGGCAGGGCGGTGCGGGGCGGGGCTAGGTGGTGCGGTGCGGGGCAGGGCGGGGCGGGGCGGGGCGGGGCAGGGCGGGGCGGGGCGGTGCGGGACGGGGTTGGGTTGGGGGGGGCGGGGCGGGGTTGGGCGGGGCGGGGCGGGGTTGGGCGGGGCAGGGCGGGGAGGGGCGAGGCGAGGCGGGGCGGGGCGCAGCGGGATGACTGCGGGTTTAATCAATCTCCGCTGTCAGCCGCGTCACTTCCGCCCGAGCGACAGCCCGCCTGCGTTATTCAGTGGCGCCGCCAGTGTCGACGCCCGAGGTGCGGTCGCGTCC
This sequence comes from Teleogryllus occipitalis, assembly GCA_011170035.1. Classification (NCBI taxonomy): domain Eukaryota; kingdom Metazoa; phylum Arthropoda; class Insecta; order Orthoptera; family Gryllidae; genus Teleogryllus; species Teleogryllus occipitalis. Next base: position 7,690 of record BLKR01016832.1, read on the forward strand.
GCTCCAAGGAGAGACCTGCAGGAGGCCCAGCCCCCTAAAGAAGGTTTCGCTCACCTTTCTCATATTCAAACTAGTCCAAATTGGTTCGCCAAACTATTTAATTCAAGGCATCAAAAATTTCATAGCTGACAGAACTTTCTCAGTAACAGTAGAAGGTCACTGTTCTAACCTCAGACAAACTGCCGCTGGGGTCCCCCAAGTTTCACCGCTATTCCCCACCCTGTTCACGAGAAATTACTGTCTGTGCAGCGGGGTTATTTGATTTTACTTGAAAAATAATTTTAAACAATCGTTTTCCTAAACATATAGACCAATGCGAGAAGTGTGCAGAAAAGATAATTACACTTTGGGGAAAATGGTATTAATAGAAAACCAGAAAACACTTCATGAATGCATGAAGTAGAATGAAGTCTGTAATGCGTCACTCAGTCGTAGTTTTACACACTACGGTAAATCACACCCACCGTGATGTCTATTTTCTCTAGCATAAGCAACATCCGAGATGGTGCACAAATATCTGGTAGGCTTTAATCGCGAACTCAATCGCAGTGCGATAAGTTCTGAGTTTACTGCAGAGGGTAATATTCACAAGGACACTGAATCGATAAAGTCAAATACACAACACTCATTTATTCACGTAATATAAACTTCACATTCTAAACTTATTGATATAATCTTATCGATTGTAAAGTTGCAACTTTATAGTTAAGTTTGTTGTGTAACACATATGTATATTTACATAATTTTATTGAATACACTACATGAGCGAAAGAACATATTTACAAATCAGTACAGAGAAAAGCTCTCCACCGACAATGCCCGGCGAAGGGACTATTCACAGCAATACACTGAGGTGATAAAAGTCATGGGATAACAATATGAAAATATACATATGGTAATACACAAAAGGTGCAAAAGGGCAGTGCATTGGCAGAGCTTTCACTTGTACTTAATTGATTCATGTGAAAAGGTTTCTGACGTGATTATTCTCGCACGATGGGAATTAACATATGTGAAATGGTAGTTGGAGATAGAGGCATGGAACATTGCATTTTGGAAGTCGTTAGGAAATTTAGTATTCCGAGATCCACAGCGTTAAAAGTGTGCTGAAAGTACTTAATTTTAGGCATAACTTTCACCACGGCCAACGCAATGGCCGACGGCCTTCACTTAAATGACCAACAGCAGCGGCTTTTGCGTACATTTTGTCTGTACTAACAGACAAGCAACACTGCATAAAATATAGAAGAATTTTCTTAAGAATGAGAAAACAAACAAAGTGATAGTTCGCTAAACAAGTGAACAACACATGTAATTTAGAGAAGTATCTCTCCGCCACGACAGCTATTCTGCCACGCCTCTTCGTAGTGTTTAAGTCTTAAGTGTTTTAAGAAAAGTTTGAACCCGTGTGGGAGAAATATAGTTCGAGTGTTTCTGAAAATATGCAATTTTGCGCTTATTTCCACAGAACATATTTTATTGAGTTTATTGAGTATTTGTTGAGTGTTATTGAGTATTTATTGAGTTTACGAGAAACTTCACCAAAAATAACTTAGATAGGGATATTTGATGAACTTAGGATTTAACAATGCGGTGGTATATTTCTCAGAACTATTAAAATATACACAAAACGAATATTGTTACATTAATACACATTAACATACAAATAAAAAAAATCAATACGCGCAAGGCACGCAACACAAATATTTTATGTACGCACATATTTTACATCACTATTTTTTCCTAAATGTATTTACGCTTTCCTCAGACAGTCCCAAATGCTTCAGCAGGTAAATTTTTCCTGTCATTTACTGTCTGATTTACATTGGAGATTTAACACTGTGCTCAAACGGTGTATCAACGTACTCAGAAGAGTATAAACGCCAATGGTGGGCATTTTGAGCATCTGTCATAGCCGTTCAACCTGTAAAAGTCTAAGATGATTATTGGTCATCATTTTCTGTTCGTGTGAAGCGTTGTGATATTAACACAGTCTTTCCTTTTCTTGAAGTGTGTATACATGTTTGGCACCTCTATAATATATAGAGGTATAGAAGTGTGGTTGTAAACCTGTACACCAAACCTGGTGCCAACTTCACTTCTCTCTGTATTCAATCTCTGCTTCACAATTCATACAAAAATTCTAAACATTTTAATCTGGTTTCTGTTAAGGTTAGTCTTACAAAAAAGAAAGGAAAGTCGTTCTTACTTTCGCTGGTGGTTCTTCGCATCAGAAGCTTCTCCCTTGTTTCTATTGAGGTCTCTCCGTGGCGGGCGCCAGACCGCTGCTTCTCCTGTCTACAGCATCACATCTGTGTGATCGCCTTTTCCCTGTCCGCGCTTACAATAAAATGCGATATGCACGGTCGGTATTCATCCGATCACGATTCAAATTATTCAAGGAAAGAGCAAAAGAATTTTACAAGAGCTTCTTCGTCTACAGTCGTATCTTCCGGGCGGTAATATCCAGGACCAATATTTTCTCCCAATATGGCGTCGTACAGCACCAATCCAGCGAGAAACATTTGTTTCCAAACATTTATAGCGAAACGAATGATTCAGATTTAAATGTATTTTATAACGTGATTATATTTTTAATTAATGTCCTTTAAATGGAAACAACTACTTCATTAATCAATACAGTACACAGGAGAAATTGAAATAAAGAAATCAAGAAAATACAAAGTTTTACATTTTTATTGTTTGCTTTTTGATTAGTACGTTACTTAGTAACTGTTACACTTTTGATGGTTTCGGTTACAGTCCGTCTTTTTCTCCTTCATGGCGCCTGCGTATATTTATTTTCAGCCGAAGGTTTCTTCAGGCAAAATGTGTTTTGTAGCTTTTCGGCTTGATGGTCTCGTTAATCCCCTAAGGGTAAGAAGCACATGGAGCAGATACACCAGAATTGACTTTAAGTATAGACTGACCTTAAGCTAATAAAAGATGAAAAAGGTGGTGGTGTGAACAATACGAATCAACAAGAATTTTCCTTTGTCTACGTAAAAGCGTATAATTTTTCCTTTTACTCTATTTAAGAAAATTGTCACATTTTTAATAGAAATAAATAAACACTAAGTTTAATGTAATTAAAATGTATGGTTAGTTGTATTCTCTCTACATGAAATCATAAGGTTTAAATAAAAATAATAAACTAGCAGAGCAATAATTAAATATTTTGAGACATTGATTGCTCAACACGTTGGTTATTGGACGCAATTATGATTGAATAAACAGTAAATGCATAAAAAATAAGCAGAAAGATATTAACTCACCGGCCCAGTTAGAATCTTTGGTTTCTCATATTCGCAAGGGAGCAGCCTCCTGTAGCAGATTCGATGGTAGCATCCGCGACTGAATTCGCACCTGCACGAAACACACCTATAATTAATGGAAAGTCTAGGAAAACATTCTGTCTTAAATATATAAAAATGCGTTCACAAGGAACTATTTATCCAATAAAAAGTTAAATGTTGGTCTTGCTAGAAGAGTCTAAGAGCAAAAAAACCATCAATATCCGGTTTGAAGAATCATAATGAATGTTTGAATTAAATACTGCTAAGACATTTTTTAGAAGCATGGAAAAGAAAAGAAGAGGTTATTTACTTAAACCGTTGCTCAAACAGTATGTCCTTCACATTCTCAAGAGCTATTAATAATGGTTAACATTAAATTTCTGCAGTACAAAGCAATAAAATAGTGTTCACTTGAACAGGAATCGGTACAGGTTTTTCCTCGTTGGAATAGTTAACTACGCAGTACAACACAAGCCCTCATATACTATAACACACAGACACTATTTTTTACATTCACATTCATTTTTAAGGAGGAAACCATTTTTAAAAAGATAAATTTAAAACTGATGATGGTACAAACAGCATATAAAACTTGCGCTGAAATGAACTCGGCTTACGAAATTTGAAAATCTTTTTTACGTATCCTGGAAAACTATACTTAATTTAATTAAAACTTGCCACTGAATCCCTAATACTTAGATAAACATGCACTAGAAATTTTTTAAATTCCAAATATTGAAGAATCTATTGCGTTAACAAAAATATCTAGTTTCAATAATGAAGGTGTAGGACACCTGAAAAAGAATCTTTTATAATTTTCGAAATTTGCGAATTTTTAATGAAAATGTGACTTTTAACTTCTTTATTAGTTGACCATTTTATATCACAACAGAATTTAACTAAATAAATTAGAGCCAGTTTTTAGAAAATTCTGAAAATATCACACTGGTATTATATGAAGAGATATATTAAGAGATTCGTTTCAAATTTAGAGTCCTTTTGATCGACCAGACTGAAGAAGAAATGCGTATATGTTTTAGATATATGTAATGTTTAGATAATGTGAATTGCAAATGTTATGTATTGCTCATATATTAATAGGTAATTATGTGTTCCATAGTCACGATGAAGAAACTTTAAAGTTTCGAAACGTTGTCAAACAAGGATTTTATTAAAGTGACCAACACCCATGAACTATTCTCATAATTAATATTGTGATCGTATTGCTTCTACCATGCAGCCTCGAGAAAGTTTCAAGACTGTGCCTGAAATGTCGGCAGTAATTCAATACAATAAAAATAGTCAATACATAGAAAATGCGTTAATTTATTTTAAAAAATGTATTCCCTAATATTATACTTGAAGGTTGTGTTCTTTGTCAAGGAAAGATCTGACGATCATAATTATCATTAACGAAGTGTTAATTAAACAAAGAAAACTTCAGAAGCGAAGCAGGTGTACTGTGTTGTCTCAGCAGTTGTCTTCCACACTGCTACAGCTTACCCACAACCGCAGCACCAACTGAAACAGAATTCCACAAATTATTATGAAAGAAAGAGGCGTCATAGAGCACCTACATATTTAATTTCAAATATTTCTAAATCATTATTTCTATCTATATCATTTCTAAATATTGCATTATTTTATTCATGCTGTGTCTGTTTTGAGTATGTTTGCTATCGAGTTCGTGAATGGAAAGGTTGAGATACAAAGCTGGTTAAGAATTGGTATTGCATTGTAGTTAATATTTGTTTTCCGAATAACAAGAACTAAATACTGTTAGATTTCATACATCTCTTGCGAGAGCTCACGTCTAGTTTTTCACTAAATATGAAGCAAATTTACATGATATTAACCATTATCAGATTTATCAATGTGTGTCGAAGTTGATGGCAATTTTTAGAATATAAATACCAATTATTGCTTTTATGTGAAGAGGCAATTGTAGTGGTGGCAAACATTAAATAATACAGAACTTAAAATTATTCAAATCACAGAGAAAAAAATTCATGAAATGATTATTTGCTGGAACTCAGAGATGAACATCCTTGATGCTAACACATGACAAGGAAGAGACATGGGCGTACCATCCATGTGCCCGCTCGTGGCACATAGCGAAGTCGCTAGCCTTTCACCACTGAAGTCCGGGGTCGATTCCTGTCGAATCTTATGTGAAATCTGTTCCAACAAAAAGAGTTTTGCTGCTTCACAAGGACTAGTCCAACCCCTGTGAAGTGTCCTAAACCCTGCCCCTATCCTTATTTCTTCCCAATTCTGGCCACTGGGCAGTGACGCAGGAGCGCGTAACAGGAAGCGCGTACGCGGAGATGCTATCTGGCGGTCCTCTTGACAACTGACTGAGACGTGACGTGACATGACAGAAAACTTAATGGAGGATTACTCCCCAATAGCGCACATTAATGGAGGATTACTCCCCAGCGCAAAGCGCTCAACGCCCCTTAACGGGCTTGGAGGCGCATTGCGTCAAAATTATAGACGCAAAAAATTTAAAAAAATTACCATGAGGCATAGGATCTGGGCTGCTCCGGCTCGCAGCATGATCCCGCCATGGTCCAGGTGGCAGGGAATCGCTGGGGCTGCGGCGAGGGGCGGGAGCCAGAGGAGTTGCGAAGGTGTTGGTGGTGTCCGCAGGCGCCTTGGACGGAGTGCGTTGCCCCGACAACTGCCCCGGTATTGCCCATTATTCTCGTTAAATTTGGCTCGCTTTGTTGTTTCTGCATGTTCAAAATGCTTGGAAACATTATTACTGATCCTGATGGGACCGGGAGCGGTAGCTCAGTGCATAAACTGATGTCACTGCAGCGCCCCTGACCGGGAGGTCCTAGGTTCGAGTCCTGACACTAGCCTTTCAGCTAGATCGAATTCAGTCGCCGTCTGGAGGAGAATTCTAGCGGCCGGTTGCTCTGACCGGTACTTTTCCGTGTTTTTTCTGATCAACACCAGGCGAATGCCGGAGCAGTACCCTACCAAACGGGCCACGGACCGCGCGCGATCTGTCCTTCCTCTTCCTTGTCCTATCCTCTCCCTTTACACTAACACTAACATGCACTACACTACCACATATTCCGAGAGACCGATCGGGAGCTTAGAGCTTGTCCCGGCTGAGGCGGTGCCCCGCTGGTGGGTGAGTCCTGGTGAGGGGGAAACCCCACTAGCCGACGGTAGGTCGGCGCCGGATCTCGCCATCCAGCGGGGGAAGATCACAGCCATCTCCCGAGAAAAACATGCACTACACTAACGGGACTAATGACCACAGTAGTTGACGCGCCCGGAAACACGAAAAAATCAATCAATCAATCAATAATCCTGATGGGCTTCCCTTGCAACTAGGTTTCACTGAACTTCACTTTCCAGTGCCGTTTTCTTCGAAGGAGTTTTAACTTCACAAGTAGCGTAACAAGTTGGCCATTTTCTTTGCTGACTGTCTTCCGAATTTTCCAATTATTTAGACTTGTCGATGTTTTGTGGCTTATAAACGCTCTACTGCTTTCAAACGCGAAATTAAAAAATAAATGGAGTTTAAGGATTTCCTCTTGCGATTAAATTCAGAATGAATCCATACCTAAGTATTTATTGATGTTTTATTTTCTAGATGTGAATGCCGTTTATATTGATATTGTATATTGTTTCTGAGGTAAGAAGCTACATTATTTATATTGAGTATGTTTTTCAATAGTATATTTCTTGTCACTCTGCACATCCTAGATTAAATGAAAGAATGCATCAGTAGCATGTAAAAATTCGTCTGAACTTTCATTTTTGAAATGATAGTATTTTTCCTTTGTCTTTTGGATCTTGAATAGTGGGAGAGCATTTCAAACGTAATTATGAAAATAAGAAAAATATACGTGGAATACCTTAACCCCCAGATAAGACCCATATGCTACAATTTCTACGAAGTTGAGAATGACTCAAAGTAATGTGCAATCTACGTTCGTTGCTTAAATGAATAAGTCAAGGTTCTATAAACAAATGTTTTTATTTGGTGCTTTGTTCTTAAGCACATGACGTCTACACTCCTTAATGCCTCGCTTCCGGTCCGTTTTTCTTCATAATGGCGCGTGCGTTGTAGATCGGTGAAGAGTCTTTGGCTTTCAGCTCCAGTGAATTTTGAAGTTCTTTGGCTTGATGATATCGTTAATACCCTGTAGAAAGTAAAAGTGTTACAGTTGACATATCAAACATAACTTCAGGTGTTAATTCAATGTTAGTATTCGTGTTTTTTTAGATGAAACTATATTTGATTGAACGCTTACGTTAAGCTTTTCTCACATTAACTTGTTATCCCAAACTTTAGCTTTTATCTATAAAGAAACATTATGAACGCATTAGGAACCGTGTTGCTTTAATAATATAAGAAACGTGAAGTGTAAAAAACGAGAATGTGTAGTTATATTTTGTTTACCTACTTGTGTATACTTTCCACAATTAGGCTTTCATATAAATGGAATGATTAAAATTTGTTAGAGACATATGTAGTAGACTAAATAGCAATAATGTGGTGAAAAATAAATTCCAAGTCTACTGCTCACCGGTCCACTCAAAATCTTCAGTTTTTCACGCTTGCAAGGAAGCAGCCTTCTGTAGCAGATTCGATGGTAACAGCTGCGACTGAATTCGCACCTGAACAAAGTACAGTTACCATTTTTCAATAATCCAAATAAAGTTACGATCTCTGTTTAAAAAAGTACTAATGTCAGGAAAAAAAGAATATAGTATATATCTTCTTGTCATTGAACTGATGTAAAAATTAAAGGAAATTAATTAAAACGTATTGAAAGAAGCCGCTTAATCATATTTGTTGTGATGAATATAATGTTTACAATATTTTATACTAATATTTTACATGAATGCTTTTAATTAATTTGTAAACTTGAGATATGGATGAATTTAGAGCTATTCAGCAGTATATAAAAATGCACCCCAAATATGAATTATGTCTTGATTAAAACATTCTGTTGGATGAATATCTGTAGTTATGAAGAAGAGAGCTACGTCAAAGAGTGTTATAGTTCAAAAAGTCTATAAATAAATATGTTAAACTATATATTATATTTTACAAGTACACTTGCACATTTAATGGGTACTCCTTGACAGAATTAAGGAAGGTCTCTGCTAGTAGTTTTTCTGGCTTTTATAAATAAATTGTTAATGATACTTGGAAGTGAGTGTAGATTAAAGAAGGAAAATTTGAAGAGCAAAACAGGCGTTTGCTTAGCCTCGACAGTTGTCTTGCGTGCTGTCATTTCTTGAGATTCTTACCCGCAACTGCTGCACCAACTGAAACAAAATTTCACAATTTGCAGAAGAAAAGGAAGATGAAGTGAGCTTTCCAGCATTACATTGAAATATCTTATATTTTATATATTATTGTTTTGTTCACAAGTTTTAACTTCCGAGCACATATGATTGTTTGCAAGGTTTATAATTAATGTAAAAATCAATTTTTTTTTCAATTTTTTTTTCAAAAAAATATTGTAAATTGAAACAAATGTTGTTCTATTTCAAACTCGGATTACAATTTCTTTTGCAACATCATTCATTTATTATTCTTCCCTGCGATAAGAATGGTTTTTCTTAGTATTAACAATACCACAACTATAGAAATGCTTTTAAAATAGTTGACAAATTTTTCAAAACGAATTTTTCTGATCAAGTTTCACTCCATTTTTACACCGGCAAGTCGATTCTCAATTAATATTTGATGTTCGAGTTCTCTAAATGAACCAGAAATTAAAATTACATTTTGTAAATCTCAGAAGACCGGTCGCTTGTGGAATTATGAGTTGCTGAATCTCGAAAGGAACCGGAAAGAGATCGTAAGGTACGAACCACGAGGCATAAGATCTCGGCTGCGTCGGCGCACAACATGATCCTGCCATGATCCAGGCGGCAGAGTAGCGTTGGGGCGGAGATGGTCAAAGGTGGGGGAGGTGGTCCGAGGGATGGAGCTGTCTGCAGGCGCCTCTGAACGGAGTGCGTTGCCCGGCAATTGCGACAGTATTACCGATCATTTTGTTACAATGTTCGATTTGTTTTGTTGCATCTACGTCTGGGATTCCGCAAAATGATGGTCGAAAATCTGGGAACTGACGTCTACATTTGCTTCATTTCACGTTGACTAAATGCTGATAGTTTCAAATATCTTATGTGTATATTGTCTCGCTAGTCTTTTGTTCCTCTTTCGTTAATACTGATTTCGTATTGATTTGTTTGCGTTTTATTTCTTTAGATTTTTTTTTCTCAACCGGCTGTGAAGCCTTTCAAGAAGTTGTAAAATTTATGCAAATCCATTCTGGAAAACTTTCGACATCCAAAATTATATTGAAGATTGGATACAGAGAGGCCCATTCTCTGACCAGCTGCCATCTAACGTCGCCAAAGTACATTTTTCTGACAATTTCTTAACTTTTTGCTTTCCTAGTAGTACAACTGAATATACTTCAAGATTATTAAAGAATAATAAAACCTCGTCCTAAATAGACGTTCTCATTGAAAATTTCGTAACCGTTTTTGAGAAAATGGCGATTAAGCATTACTTTAAATGCGAAATTTAAGGCTCTTTTTTTCTCAGAAATCGATTGAGTTTTCGAGAAAGTTCAATTGAAGTCATTTGAAGCACTTCCACTCACAAATGTCATAATGTATAAAAATCAATGGAAATGTCCAAATTAACGGTATGAGAGGTATTTAAAAAAATTACACTTGTGTAAGTTTCGAAAAAAAAAGAATACACTAAAATGAACGTTACGTCGTATTAAACAGTTCAATTAGCACTATCCATTAGAAAAAACTTGAAGAAAATATTTGGAGACATTTTTGAGAAAATGAATGTCCAGCGTCTCTGAATATGCTGAATTTTGAGCTCATTTGTACAAAAAACGGTTGAAATTTCGAGAAACGTTATTTGACAATATTTAAAGCACGTGCATTCATAAAATATATATGAGCCTTCATAATGGCGTATGTAAACTTTTTTAAAGTTGTTGTAAACAAGCAAGTAACTTACTCCCAGTTCCCCACGCGTTACCACGCCAATTGTAACATCCCCGCGTCCACGTGATATCAAAGTCCCGTGGTCCAAAGGTTTTTTTAAAAGGGGTGTTACTTCTCTATCACTCCCCTCTTTGTCCTGGCTTGTGATAGGCAGAGCTTGGCTACCAAAACATTTGGTCGAAGTTGGCAGGGTAAGATTAATCTGGCTCCTAATTTCTTTCCCATCGTGTTTGGGTACGCTTTGTTTTCCAATTGGCTTAAAAAATTTGAACATGACATAAACTCTGAGGGAACTCATTTGGACACAGATTGTAACATGTGCAAAATTCAACTCTACTTTACCGCTTGATGAATTGTAGTCTTGCCTTGCTGCTCTGAATAGTTTGGGTAAGCTTCGGTAGGAATGGCATACCACGCGGTATGATTAAATGAATTGATAAAGAAAACATTAAGTTTGTAAATCCAAAAAGTTAATGAAAGATGAGGGATAATCATATCATTCTGGATGATATGAAGACAGATCTCTTATAAACCAACTTATAACTAGTTTACAAGTTTTTTTGGTGCTTCGGTCCCTGGGGCACCCCCTCTCGGCTGCGGTCGCGATGAACTCGGCCGCTTGGTATTGTCTCTATGTCCGGGTGACGGGCTCGTAGACGGGCTGGTCCAAAACGAATGCCTCAGGGCTGCCCTCTGCACCCCTAGGTGCATTCCCATGATTTACATCGCAATACACCAATACCTACTGCTTACAGATCACTTCAAAATCATTACAACTATTTGTTTTTTGAAAAAGCAGCTGACTGAAAATATTCTCATTTCTGAGATCGTGTCATACGAACCCGATCAACCGGTTAAGTATAAGCGACCAAAGCACTTCCCAGAGAAAGAGTAATCTGAGACACTGAAGTGAGACTTGAAACATGAGCTTTGAATTTCTGCACATGCAATGCGCGCGCCAGTTGGCTAATGTCATTCTGATCTTCTGTTTCTCTTTTTTATGTTGCAGGATTGACCATAGATGCCCGTAAGAGTAGGAATGGTCACACCGCAGAGGCGTGAACGTACATTGCACTTCTGGTGCGTTCACAAAACTGCGCAAAAGGGCTCTCGTCGACAGGTCGCCGGTGGAACAGTGAATCGGCGGCGGTGGAGGGTTCCCTCAGCGCAGAAGCTGGGCGGTCGGGTGGTGGGCTCCCAATGTCTCGTCCGGATTGATTGATTGTTAGTGATTCCTGGCGCGTCAACTACCGAGGTCATTATTCCCCGTAAGTGTAGTTCATGTTTTTCATCGGGAGGTGGCAGTGATCTTTCCCCACCGGATGACGAGATCCAGCGACGACCTACCGTCGCTTAGCGGAGTTTTACCTAACCAGGTATCTTCCACCAGCGGGGCATCGCCCTAGCAGGGATAAGTTCTAAACCCCCGACCGGTATCTCGGTATTTGTCGTAGTGAAGTGCATGTTAGTGTAAGGGTGTGATAGAACAAGGAAGAGGGATCAAAGATAGCGCGCGGTCCGTTGCCCGTTTATGAGGGTACTGCTCCGGCATTTGTCTGGTGTTGATCGGAGAAACCACGGAAAACTACCGTTCAGAGCAGTCGGCCGCTAGAATTTTCCTTCAGACAGCGACTAGCTGACAAGCAAGGGTCAAAAATCTGCCGCCGGTGGGACTCAAACCTAGGACCTCCCGGTCAGAGGCACTGCAG
>BLKR01016833.1:0-19709 GCA_011170035.1 Teleogryllus occipitalis
TCCGACCCCGCCTCCGACCCCGCCTCCGACCCCGCCTCCGACCCCGCCTGACCCCGCCTCCGACCCCGCCTCCGACCCCGCCTCCGACCCCGCTCCGACCCCGCCTCCGCCCCCGCCTCCGCCCCCGCCTCCGACCCCGCCTCCGCCCCCGCCTCCGACCCCGCCTCCGCCCCCGCCTCCGACCCCGCCTCCGACCCCGCCTCCGACCCCGCCTCCGACCCCGCCTCCGACCCCGCCTCCGACCCCGCCTCCGACCCCGCCTCCGACCCCGCCTCCGACCCCGCCTCCGACCCCGCCTCCGACCCCGCCTCCGACCCCGCCTCCGACCCCGCCTCCGACCCCGCCTCCGACCCCGCCTCCGACCCCGCCTCCGGCCCCGCCTCCGACCCCGCCTCCGACCCCGCCTCCGACCCCGCCTCCGACCCCGCCTCCGACCCCGCCTCCGACCCCGCCTCCGACCCCGCCTCCGACCCCTACCACTGATTCCGCCGCCTTACCATCGTCACTACCACCCTCCTTCTCATTCTCGCCGATAGGTCTGAATCGACCCCACCATCGTTGTTCTAGTAGCCTCCACCACCTGTCTCTTCCACCTCCCGTCTTCAACCACCCCAGCCTCCTGAAGCTCTCTGTACTCCTCCCTCTTCTGAATTGTACCTCATTCTCCGTATTGCACCACTGATCGCGTCCCACCTGTGTTTCCGAACCTCTCCCTTCCGTAACCACCGTCCTCTGAACCAACCCTCTCCCGAACCAACTCGCTTCCGAATCGCACAGCTCTCGAAGTTCATAGCTCCAGAACCACACAGCTTCCGAACTGCTCCTCCACCGACTCCTATCAGACCTAGATGTATGCGCCCTACCACCGCCAGCTCTGGTCTCGGTCACCCCTCTCTCCACACTGCTTGCCTTTCTCCGGCCCCCCCTCCCCGCCTCCACCACGCCCCGCCCAGTACCACCCCGCCCCGCCCAGCCTCGTGCGAGCCTCGCAGTACATTTTGCACACTGCGCTGCAGCGAAGGAGAGAGCTTTGCAACAGCACAGTACTGGGAGATGGGCCGACGAGCTGGCTGGGAAGCCAGCAACGGCTGCTGGGGTGGCTACGGCGGTGGTGTAGTGAAAGCCGGCTTGGGTCCGATCGGGTTGGCAAGCGTGTTCGTAGTTGAGGCTGGAACAAAGGGAACAGAGAAGGTGCACGTTGAGGGCACATGTTGCGGGTGAGAGGCTGCGAGATGGGTATAGGCGGCGCCAGAAGCTGGGTCGATAATGGATCCGGTACGACGAACTGATTTACTGTAGGTGACTTTTGCAAATATCGATAATGAAATAGTGAAAAACTTAAAAACGGTTAGCGGCTGTCCAAAATTTACATAGACATATTCTTCTTAAACTAAAATATAATCAGGAGATATTGAGCTAGTGGGAGAAACTGACATGTAATGATAGTGAACAATTAAACATTGAAAAATGGCGTTGAAGTTTGCCAAATAGAAATAAGTTATAATGTCAACGTGTTTTTTGGAAACTATTTATGAAATACAAAGTGATTCTGAATTAGCCTTACAAACTTCTAGAAAATATAGAAATATCAAAGACGATCACTTTTTTCTATTTAAAATGAGATAGAAAATCTTATGTAATGAAGTTACATATGTGTCAGTTGTCTCTGATTCGAAGGCAACCTTATCCTTCAATAGCACTTTTCGGGTAAATGTTTTGATGCAGAAAGAGAGAGAGAGAGAGAGAGAGAGAGAGAGAGAGAGAGAGAGAGAAACAGACAGACAGAAAGAGACGGAGAGAGAAAGAGAGTAACTTGTTCTCCCAAAATACTTTAAGAGTTTGTAATATTTATTGTGAATCATCCTGTATATCACACTTACGAGGGTCGGTGATTATTTTAAGGAGAAATTAAGTGAAAGCCAAGCTACAAGTCGCATATAAACTTGACGTGAGCTCTCTTTGTCCACCGCAAAATCAGCATGAAATGAATGAGGGTTTAACCCTTGCGCCCGTAGGTGGAAAGCGGGCGGGCAGGCGGCTCAGTGGTGTTTCTGGGAGGGAGGGGCGGGGCCTTTCGCTCAGTTCCCAGGAAGTGGGAGCAGAGCGATGGGCGCAGCGGGGCGAGCGAGCGCGTGGAGTGGCGAGCGGTCGGAGGAATATTGATCGCGGGAATCGTGGTCGACGACCGGAAGTGAACGCCTGCGTGCCGGCCAATGGTCGACCCCGATGCGGAAATTCCGACCGAAAACGGGCAAGAAAAATCCGTCGCCCCCAAAGGAGCGCACAACGTACGGAAACTTGCAAATAACAAGTCTCATTCACAACATAAAATTAATGTAATATAATCCGAAATAGTAGGATAATGGATCACGGGATCGGTCAATTAATGAATTACACTAGTTTGCCAACGTTTCTGAATATTTTATTCCATCATCAGGGCTTACTAATACATCACTTTCTTTCGGGCCGTGGCCATGGTCGGACCTGCTATGGACGTGTGTGCTTCAGCAACTCTGTATTGGAGTTGTGCTGTGGAGGAACATTATGTTTGACCAGTATATGTATTAGTAAGCCCTGATGAAGGAATAAAATATTCCGAAACGTTGGCAAACTAGTGTAATTCATTAATTTACCGATCCCGTGATTCATTATCCTACTACTTATTAACGGTCGTGATTTCTACAATGGTATAATCCGAAAGTTACTTTCCATGTTCAATGCAAAATTCACAATGACGATGATGAACAAAATACTAAGACAGATATTTTGCAAGTTTGAAGCTTTTAGGTTCATGTTAACTATATTTGAGAACAAAACACTATCGTGTAGCGGGGGATATAAAAGACTGGAATTTTCGAAAAATTACAATTTTCGGAAAGAAGCAGAATCATTGAAAGTGAAAGAACTGTTGCAAAACGTGAGGCATAAATGTAAAAGTTCGATTGGTTTTACCTGATAGCTGTTCACCAAATGACTGATTACGATAAGCTGAACACCCAATTAATTTTGCTTAATTTTTGTTACTTGTAAAAGCAAGATGCATGTTGAAAATTAAAGCAGGTTGATTCACAGATCGCTAACCTGGAGCTACTCCTAGATTTATAATGTTTTCTTATTTCTACAATGATGATGATAAAAACGGTATCAAGAGACTTACTCGAAAACTAGCATAAACTACTCGTAAACAAGGGTTGTATGTATTATGGCAAGCTACGATAAAATATATCGTTTTGAGGTAACACGTTAACTTTTCTCTTTTGATAGCGTGAGATATTGTGAATATAGTTATAAAACTGTCAATAGAGACCTCAAAGAAGAGGATTAGTTAAGGTAGATTCTAAAACGTATTTGTGCAAACATAATATCAGTTCATACACGCCTACTGAAAGCTTGTGATAACATCAGTAACCCAATACAGCAAGGTCGTCTTCAGCGTTGAATATGGTGTGAGACGTGCGTGAATGGGATGGGATGTGAGGGAGAGAGAGGGCCAATGTGGGGGCAGGTAGCCCGGGCCAGGCTTTAATAATTGAAGGATGGTAATTAGGTCAGGTAACGCACCTCCCGGGCCGGCGCGATAAAAGTTCCACTCGACCTGGTTGCACGTAGACGGGTCTCATTCCTGCTAATACCGCTACGGTCATCGAATACAGCGTTTAATAGAAACTGAGTTGCTTGTTGTGACAGAAGCGGAAGAATATAACTGTCTGTTGTCCGCGTTATGGAAAAGAACGATGCAAAAACACATTTGGCACCTCATTGCACAGTTGGTGTTGCTTCTCACTTCATAAGTCATAAAGAGAACGATTCTTTGTGATTTTTTTGGCAGAAATAAAGAATAGATAATGCTATTCAAATATGAATAGATAATGAATTCACGAAGTAAATTTAATTTCTAGATGCTAATTAATATCATTAATGTGACAAGAAAAAGGAATTAACTCTAAATTAATTTTTTTCGTTTTTTTTTTACCAAATTGGAGAATAGTCCATAATAGTCACTTTACATATTATTATTAATCTTTTTTTTTATTTTCCAAAGAGAATATTTCATTTCAGAGTTGAAATGGATTATGTAATGAAAACTGCTGTTCTTATCTAATAAAGTATCAATAATTGCATAAACGATAAGATTTTATTTATTATTAATTATAATTGAAGTAGATCGTAAAACATATCTTTTTAAGTAATACAAATCAATTCACATATAAAATTAGAGTTTTTAATTATATATTGTAAAACTTGATAATTTCCTCCCTTCAACTTAGTACCTACAAATTAAAACAACAACAAAAATCGCAATGAAATTTCCTTTTGAAGGAAAAATATCTTCCTATCAATGAAACGCTGAGACTTATTGGTACATGTGAGAGTTTCATGCAATACCAATGTTCTCCACAAAAAATAAAGCATACTTTACAAACAAACCTATAATACATTTCAACATCTTCACAAGAAATTACGTAATAACCAAATATTTTCATTTCAATAAACTGCGGTGTACTACCAGCAATCTTATCTACCGGGTATCTGTGCGAGAGTTATCGGCAGCGATGTTCAACGTCCGATATCTGCCGCCCATGAAGGGGCTCGCCCGGGGCGCCGGGCGTGCGAGCCATCGGCGCCCAAGACAATGGCGGGCAAGGCGGAGCGGGGCGGGGCGTGGGCGGGGCGGGGCGTGAGCGCGCGCGGTCGAGCGCCAGATATGCCAATATTGTTGCGGGTCACGAATTGAATGGAACGAGCTCTCCAATTAACGGCGACCCCGCGTTGTAGCGCGGCAGTTAGCGTTAATAGACAGTGACGTGTTTGGCAGATCTGCAATTCATGGGGCGGAGCCGGCGGCAAAGGGGGCGGGGCCGTACGTGGGGGCGGGCGCTGTGGTTGAGGCGGTGCGGCAATGACGGGAGGTGGGCGTGTTGTCTGTGACGGAACGTATTTTTTGACGTGATCTCTCTCGCGTAGATCGGTGACATACGCTGTGAAGCGAGCTGGCTGAATATCGGCAAGGTTGGTTTCATGCAGGAAAAACACGCGGCATGCAATGTGTGATTAGTATTTGTGATCTCCGTTCCGTTGGCTCATGAAGATGCAAGTGTTTGTGGAGCAGAAAACCGACTGTTATGCGATTTATTTATTTTAAATGTCAGTACAATTTTTAAGCTATAAGAGGTGCTGAAAAACTTTAAAAATATACAGCAAGAAGTTTGTTGTGGCAAGTAAATGAGGGAAGAAAATAAATTTTTAAATCATTTGTTGAGGAGATAATCAACCAGGAGAGGTGAAAAAATCTTAAATTATTTCGAAATACTGTTACGATTCTATGCTCAGTGTGATATGACTGTAGCAAACACTTAATTAAACTAAGAGTTACCAACATCAAACATGTTTGTACTGTTTGGTGAAAAAAGCGTATTTGTGAAATTCTATCACATTTTCCATACTTGCAGTGGATTGCAATGGGTGATGTTGAAGTGCACTGCACAAAAATATATAGTAATGGTTACAATAATTTTACGTAAGAAATATAACATTCTACTACTTCGCAATGTGGTAGAAACATTGCAACAACAACTCCAAAACTCTGGTTGTTGAATGGTGCAGGCCAATATAATAAGAATCTAAGAATGAAAAAGGTAATAGGAAGATTTAGAACATTTGTATTATGATCTTACGGGTAACGCGACACGTTAGAATGAACCTTAAGCTTGAGGTGCGTCTTAATGTAAAAATGTTATAAAGGAATCAACACATAATACATATTGTTTTATCCTATTTTCAATAGGAAGTTTTCCTTTGTAGAGTCCTCTTCAATAATCCAATAATACAGATTGTTTTAGAATCTTCCTTATTGAATACCTTTTGCTACTCAAGTGAAGTAGTATAAGAAATTATAGATCTAATGGTTTGGAATGGGCGTAAATTGTCAATAGAAATCCTTCTATGCGAAGGGTCAGTTGCTTTACCTCCTTAAAAGGGGTTCTGGATAGAAACCAAGGTAATTTCGTGGAAAATTTGTTTATAGTGCCTAAGGTATTAATGTTACTACTCTGCATTAATGTATATTTAGTTGTTATAGCCGAAGATCAGGCCACATGGTATAAGCCTCGCCATTGATAAATACATTATTTTCATTATTATTATTATTATTATTATTATTATTATTATTATTATTATTATTATTATTGTTGTTGTAGAAATATGGTTCTATTATTATTATTATTATTATTATTATTATTATTATTATTATTATTATTACTATAAGGTATTCATCCAGCGCGTTTAAGCTGTTTCTTAATCTATTAAAACATAGTTTAAACTCTAGCATGTGAAATAGTAACGTGTTATGTCACATTATTTTTAGTGCTAAAACTCCTAAATATAAAGTCACTATCTTGAAGTAACTGTGATGGTCAGAAGTGGTTCGTTTCAATGGCTGTTGTCCTTGTCTTTGCTGCATCGCTCATCGGGAGATCTTAGGATTCGATTTATGACGGTGATGGATATTCGACACTACCCACTTCGGTAGATCGAATTCAACTAAAACTATCTAAAACTAAACTCTGTTATCCCCTTAAGAGATTAACTTCGACGAATCTGCATCCCTCGCCTCACCTGACAATACATCCACTCTCTATCATCTGCAACTGGGTCTTGAGAATTCTTTTTCAGAATTCAACCCCTGTTTGGAGGAGTAACTATTGGGCCGGCTTCTCTGATCGGCAGTGTTCAATCTTTTTTTTTTAAATATTCCAGGCAAATACCTGAGTAATACCCTAAAAGGCAAGCCTCGGACTCTGTTCTATCTTTAATATCTCATCCTTGTTCGTTTCTCACCACTTACACACAAACACACCCTTACATGCACTACAATACCATATTTGACGGGAGACCAGTCGAGAGCTTAGAGCTGCACTCAGACGGCACGGTGCACCGCTTCCGGAGATACTAGGAAGCGAGAAAATTCCCACAAACCGACATATATATATATATATATATATATATATATATATATATATATATATATATATATATATATATATATATATATAGGCAGTGACTCTCACGTTCCTGCAGGGAGGGAGCACCGCCAGGCAGCACTTACAGGCTGTAGCATGTACTCCACTTGCGGGACTAATGACGTAGTAGTTGTGCTCGAAACAAACAAAAATAAATAAATAATAATAATAATAAAAAATAAATAAATAAATAAATAAATAAATAAATAAATAAATAAATAAATAAATAAATAAATAAATAAATAAATAAATAAATAAATAAATAAATAAATAAATAAATAAATAAATAAATAAATAAATAATAACCAATCAATCAATCCATGTGGCGTTAGTGGCGCCGCCTGGTGGGTCCTTGGATGCGCAATGGCGCTGCGCCAATGGGAAGTGAGCGCGCGATGGCGGAGGCGTCAGCGCAGGCACGCTCGGAATGCGGCGCGCGCCGAGGGCCACCCATCAAGCTACGGTGGCTCGCGCCGCGCCACGCCACGCCCCTCCGCGTGACAATTAGCGCCCGTTACAACGGCCGTTTCGCAAGCGCAAAGCCCCCGTTTTCCTTTGGCATTTGCCGCTGTGACACTTTCAAACGGTTTTTATAGACGTGCTATTGTTTGTGATATTGTCATTAACATTCATATTTTGTTTATTCCCCAATTTTCACACTGATTACACACATATATAATATCAAATAATGGTAATTTTTTTAAATTTACAAAACATATTAATGTACAGTATCATGTTAACAAAAAATAACAGTTTCTACAATTTTGTAATAGAATACCAACAGTTGACAAAAAAGTTTCAAAATTACACGGGTCTCTCATGAACATCTTGAGTAATCAGCACGTACCGATTATAACTGACTTCTAAGAAACGAAAATTATAATATTATTATATTTTTTGTATTATTATATATTAGTTACATAGTGTCATTAAATGTATTAATTATTTTATTGTTATTATAATAGTATTTTTAACAATAAATTGTTACTATGGGATACAAAATACGCATAGCAACACAAAATATGAAATGAGTATCCTCATATGCGTCATATATGTATGTATGGACATTGACGCAATAGTCTCTGACGAAGTCTGGGCCTATCAGCGTCGTGCACAGTCCCAGCCTTGCGGCCATGGGTTACGGGATAAGTATGGTTTGCACATAGGCATCCCTACGCTGTGTTCTGGTCTTCTCAAACTGAGAAGTGAGTTTTCTCATCGTCATCCAGCAACATATACTGAGAAAATGCAAGGAAACGCACACTGTAATCTTATCCCACCGGGAATCGGGGTCCCGTCATGGAATGCGAGCACGCTGACCAATAAGCTATCTCCGAGGGCATCCTCATATGCATGATTAATATTAGTATTTTCCTTGCCCTTCACTTTTGGGTTCATTCAATTCTGGCAGGTGGGGGTTAGAAAGAGGAAATTACAAGTATTATCACCTCTATTTCTGTGTAAGAGTCAATGAAGATGAAAAGTTCAACTCTTTGGCTGGAACTTCCTCGAAATGTTTTGGAAATGAAACAGTATTACTTGCATTGGTATTGTGCTTTGTCTATCATTTGTCACGTATACATATTACTGTAGATTTCCTTTTTCTTTGCGTATGGATAAAGGAAACTTGCAACATATCTTCGGATGACGTCTTTATATTGCACATTGAACGACGACAATTTTTAGCACGCTGAAATATGTTCAAAATTGCCTAAAATTACTTTCAAAATTTTGGAAGCTAAAATATATTGCCTGGTGTTTTGTGATACTGACCCGACTGGTCGCTCCAATGATGTAACCTAATTCACTCTAATAGCAGCCAATAAAAACTGAAAGGTTCCTGGGACTGAGCGAATTGATGGAATTTTAATTTATACCGATGAAAACTCACGTAATTGAATTACAACGTAATAGTCAGAAATTTTAGATAAATCACGATAAAGTTAAATGTAATTTATACGCAGTGTTTCACATTTAGGGACCCAGAGGGGGGAGGTGAGTGGCTGGCTCAACCGGAACGACCTGCGAGGTGGGGAGAGAGACAGACAGTGGGAAGGGATGAGAGTGTAGCGGGAGGGATAGAGGATGAGAGGGTGTGAGAGGGGCAGGGGAGGAGGAACTGCGGTCAGCGGCGCGCACCCGGGGCAGGTCGCAGGTAACCGCGTCATGCACAGCAGGACAATGCCGCCCCACAATGGACTGCGGGTGGCGGCTTCAGGCAAACAGGGGTGGCTAATCCTCAGGGACACGCGGCGGGGTCGCGAGCGGGGGCGGGGGTGAGGGCACGCCCCCCCCCCACGCGGGGTGAGAGCGGAGGCACGTCCCGGGTGACTCCGAACCACCGCCCCGTGTCGCGTCCGCCAGGCCGAAGCGGCCCCGCGCACTCGATCGCGGGGGAGGGGAGGGGATGGTGATTGATAACGCCGCACTTTTCCCTCCATTGTAGTGATTGCGATTGATTCATTTTGTTTGCTTTGGTTTTAATCTGCTTAATTACTGCCCAAGTCGCCGTGTTGACACGAGGGAAGTGCGTGTGCGTACGTAGCGGGACCGGGGCGGTGGTTCTCGATGGGAGCGTCGCGGGGATGGTGGGGGTGAGGGCGCGGTGCGGTTGCCGTCGGGTGAGTCACGAGCAGCGGGGCGTGTGCTTTTCATCGCCGCGGCCCCCTCGCAGCCGGTGACTGCGCCCGGTGACTTGTTAGCGCCGTAATCCCCGCCCGCGAGGTCTTGTTATCGCTTGTCATTTCGGACGGCGGCCCGGAGATCGGAGGTCGCTTTTGTGGGGAGTGAGTGACTCACGAGGGATGCGTCTAGATTTCAGAAGAGATTTGGAACCGCTCTTTCTGCAAGTGACCTTTTCACGGGCTTTCGTTTGGCTCTTGTCACATGTTGTGCGTTTTGTGAAGGCTTTTGACGTTCGAGGGACTTCGTGATGTCGAAAGAGACGATCTGTTCACCAGAGATAGATTTTGAATGAAAAGTCTTGTGATTCATTTTTGTTTTTTGTATTCTATACTTGTATTGATTATTGTCTAAAATAGAGGATTCTGAAATGTATCCAAAATAGCCTCTTCGTCATGCTTGGCTACTGGACAAAAAGTATTCTAATTTAAAACGAATATTTGCTACATAAAACGCCCTTTTTGAATACAAAATAGAATTAACAAGGGTATTAATGACGTGATTGGGAAGGGTGTGTGACAAAATATAGTCAAAATCATTCGCAAAACAGTGAACGGTAGAAAGTGGAATTTGTGAAAACGCACTTGAAAACTATCGAGATTTTCTGAAATTTAATTATTGTTGACACATGAGAGCTGGTCACAATCATCTAATTTTGATTCGAATTAGACTTCGTGTTGTTAAAATGTTTTCTTTGCTAGCTATATGTCAATCACAGAGTATAAAATACTATTGCATGAGGTTAATATGCTTTTAATTCAGAGACTTCTTTTGAATACTTATAAAGACATGCCGGAGACATGAATAATATTTATTTTCAATGATGAAAATTAAAATTTATTGTTAAATATAGTACATTATATTGTAATCAATTCACCATCTAAATATTAGAGAACAACGAACGACTAGAAACAAATTGTACTACACCATAGAAATAACTTGTAAAACAACAGAAACTCAACTTATCTTACAGCACAACTAGAACGATTTAGATGCCAGTGATATCTACAAATGCAACAGACGTACAGATGATTTCAGAAAAAAAAATGTTGTTTAAGATCAAAACGTGTGTTTTGACTATCATATGTATAAGATAAAGCAATATTCTCTGTTTAGCAGAAGGAAAAGACGTCTTTTTCATTGTCAGGGACCCAAAAATCTAATTAAAAATATAAAAACTAAAAATATACAAC
The DNA here is from genome assembly GCA_011170035.1 of Teleogryllus occipitalis. NCBI lineage: Eukaryota > Metazoa > Arthropoda > Insecta > Orthoptera > Gryllidae > Teleogryllus > Teleogryllus occipitalis. The sequence goes on from BLKR01016833.1 coordinate 10,895, forward strand.
AAATTCTATAACCTCCATAAACGCATACATTGTCATTCCTATGCTGAAAAATTGATCTTTGGAATATTGTACACTCAAAATCGGTTAATTAGATCAGATGTTTTGAAGTTATAAGAATTTACGCTGAAAAACATAAAAGGTTACTTTTCTTTTAAAAATAACGTGTTCATCGAATATGTAGCTATTCACAAGCTCTTGTGCTGTTCGTGAGTCATTGGATTTTACAATTTGTTTCTTTAACGACAGTAGTCTATATTAATTACGATGGTGACTACACAGTTTTAGGTGTAGAAGTACATGAATACATTTTTTTTCTCTGTATTTTATTCATAAATGTTCAATGACTTATTGTCAATCTGAAGATGTATCTGCATCTGCTCCAAGAAACATCTTTGTATTTCATAGAACTTGAGAGGTAATAAAAGAAGTTTACATCTTTCCTGTTAATTCTGTTTTACAAAAATTACAGAACCAAATAATTGCATTGCTTATCTGAAAGAGAACTCGTGGCACAGGTTATCCTCGGTTGTGGATGCGTCTCCGCTGTCTTCTGCGTTCGGCACGGTTTCTGCGCGTCCTAACCATAGACGAATTTACTAAAAACACAACTCTTTACTTCGTCGGGTTAAATGTAGTACTGCATCGTGCAGAGAGAAGGAAGCTGGAGGCATCGCGCGCAGATTGTGACATTCCGCAACGACGGCGCTCGCGGAGGCTTGAGCGAGGAACTTCTGTGCGCGGCGCGGCGCAGAGCGTAGCTATGCGTCCCAATCCCTGCATGTCGCACGCTAATTAGCCGCGAGTTATTCCCCGCCCTCCCTGCGCCGCGCCGGGCAGCCCTTGAGCGAGGCCTCTTGCGTTGCGTGACGCGCTATCTCTCGAACACGCCCTCTGCCCTCTTGTCGCCCCCCCCACCCCGCCCTCTCCACACGATCGCCTCCTCCCCACCCCAGCCGCCGCTTTCCCACTATCGCCGCCCACTGGGTCGGGCTATTCGGGCCTCGGGGAACAAAAATATTTATTAAAAATATTATTAAAAATATTTTATATATATATAATTATATATATTAAAAATATGCGTTTTGCGGTTGCTGCGCAGAATGAGGTTTATTTGCAATATTATTTTACGGTACAAAGTGGCATTTGTAACAAGGCACGTCAGGAATATCAAGGTTTTCTAGAATTTAATTATCGTTGTCGCATGAGGGCTATACACGATTATGACATTCTAATTTTGATTCAAATTGGACTTACCAGTTAAAATGTTGTCTTTTCCAGTTATTTGTCAATTGTAGAGCAAAAAATATTAATGTGTAAGGTTAATATACTTTTTATTTAGTGTATTTTTTATCTATTTATTAAGATGAATATCATCCCCTGGCAATGATGAGATTGAAAAGTTAGCGTTAAATATCGTTCTTCATATACTCTTCAGTTCACCACCTTCTGAAGTTTAGGGAACAATTCCCCTCTCTGAAGTTTAGAGATCACCCTCTCCCCACCCCACCCCATTGCACTCTACTCGTCTCTTTCCCGCGAACTCCACCCCTCCGCCAAATGGGACGGGCTTCTCGTGCCTCGGGGGACAAAAATATTTGCGTTTTGCGGTTGTTGCGCAGAATTAGGTTTATTTGCAATATTATTTTGCGCATTTTGTAATTCAATTTACAGAATTTTTGATCTTTTAAAATTAAATTTGCAAATTTATTATGTGGGTTTGCTAATTTGTGTTGATGTGAAAGTTTCAGCGTGTACGTCGTCCTTCGTTGTGTCGATAATAGGAGGTGTGTAATTATCTAAATTCGAAGCAATAAAATTAAAGATTTAATTAGTGCGGTCTTGAATGTTTCGTCATAGGCAATAATAATTTATGAAACGTAATATTTTATATGATAATTCGAATTCCCGAACTATATAGGTAATAATGTTTTCCGTAGAAACATATTTAGAGTCCGATTGCATCATATATTGGACTTCCTACTTTGCTGGAATGTTCAAGTAGTGTATCGTTGATCTGCTGAGGCACGCTTTCACTTAGTTTTGAAAGTAATGCGATTACTTAATAAAAATTATTTAAAAAGCCATAAAATTTTTATCCACATGTCGCGTTCTCTCTTTTCATTTATCCCCTGCGCTAAGTACGCCATTTGCTTCACCTTTACCAGAAGTGAGAGCTTTTAAAATGTGACAAACAAGTTAAAAATGGTGGTAATGTCGAAAAATGAAGGCGAGGTGTCAAAATGTAAACGTGATTTCTCTTGTTATTTGCTCATTCATTTATAAAAATAGAAGAACTTGCATAGCCTCAAGACCTGAAAGTTCAATAATGGATAGACAAAATGTGCGATTCATCGCTATGATCATACTATACGATTGTTTTCCATGAGTATATTATGAGATTTTGACAATGATAATATTATGCAATTTGTTGGACATTATTAATTGAAGCGATTGATGAGCTTGACAACAGTTCCTGAAGTCGGGTAATTGTTTCAATAATCAATCTTTATCCTATAAAGGTAAGCTCAATATAGGTAATTGTACTGAATGTGTCAGATCAACAGAACACTGCCTGTGCAGTTGTTGACATAAAGTTCCAAGGTTTGTTTTTCATCCCTGGCTAGAGAGTTGGGGCGACTTAAGCTGAAATGGAGGTGAATTCTAACGGCCGCCTGCTCTGATCTGCCATGCTGAAATTTCTCCCATCAATACCAACCGAAGGGCGGAGTAATACCCTCACATGAAAAAACTCAAACTCAAACGTGACACAAACCGCGTGTGATCTTTCCTTCCTCATTTTTATCCCCTTCCTCTCCTCTCACACATACACTTACAACATATGTTGCTAATGGGAGCTGGCAGATGGGGTAGCTGTGGGGACATAGCTAGTGGAGGGAACTTCGGCGATTCGTCATGTAGATCGGCGCTGGTTGTCAGGTTTCATTGGAGAATGAACACTTCCATATTCAGAAATAATACACCCACTACTCTTACGGGACTGAATCCCATAATCTGACGGGTAGGTTGGCGTTGAATCTCAAGTTCAAGAATGGGAGGAACACCGCCATCACCCAGAATAAACGTATGCGGCTCATAAACGGTACTTAGGGGCTTAATTATTTGATTAGTCGCTGTCTGGAGAATTCTGTTGGTTGGCTTCTCTGATCGGTAACTACCAGGCAGCTCAGTTACCAGACAGATGATGGAGCTATACTCTAACAAAAGAACCGCACGCGATCTTTCCTTTCTCTTCCTTGTCTAATCCTCACCCCTTACTTACACACACTTACATTTATATGAACTACACTACCACGCATGTCGGGAGATCAGATGGGAACTTACAGCTTGTCCCGCGTGCAGCAATGTACACTGGCAGGAAATACCTGTATGGAGAAACATTCCTGAGCTGACGAGTACGTCGGTGTTGAATCCCGCCATCCAGCGTGAGGTCACCCCCACCTCCAATGATAAAAAACATCCACTACAGTTACTGAAGTAATGACTTTAACAGCAGTTAACGCGATCGGAAACACTTATCAATCAATTGGTCAGACGAAAGAGCAGGCCTCATGGCCTGAGTCTCGCCACGTAAAATAAGGCCAATTCAATTCAATTCAATTCAATCTAATGACCTGATTCAGTTGTCCCGCCGGGAATCAATTGTCATCCCCGTTTGTCCAACGTTTTCGCGAACAGGCCCACAGTGTCACGGCACAGCGGGGCGCGGAGCCGCAAGGGCGCGCCCGCCCTCGTCCACACGTCCACTCCGTTATTTCCCGCGGCCGTCGCGCAGCACGCACCCCACGCCACGGCGCCGTCCCCGGAGGCGCCGAGCGACTCCGCCCCCGGGCGGAATGAGTGCCGCGCGGCGCAGATGAAGATCGCCCGCTCTTTAGCATAATCGCCCGCGACGCGGAAGATGTTTTAAGGCCGCTATCTGCAGCCCCCACGCGCGTGCGCGCTCCGGGCGCCGCTGTTTCTTTTTTATTTCGGCCTTCCCGGTGGGCAGTAACTCTTGACACTTGCACGTTTATGATACTGAGGTGTTGCAAGTGGGTGTTGTTTCTGAGTTGATAAAATAAAAAAGTCACGAGTGATATTTCTCTTCTAATTAAAGCAGTGTTTTCAAGATGAGTACGGGGGGATATTAATGCGTCTCTGCAAGGTGTGAAAACGTTCTACACTAAAAATGTTCGTTATTTGTCACTGATAATTTTGATTTAATTTTAATCTTGATGTTTTCTATACAACATATTTATTGAATAATGATAAAAGAGATTTAATAATTTAATTTGTTATACAAAGTATGTATAAAAAATCTACAAATTGCAATATGTTAACTTGTTTGCGGTTGGTCTTTCAAAATCGGTGCCATCGTAAGTTAATATTTTTTTATCAGGAAATATCTTAGCTGCATTTTGATATTCTGCCATCTTACAAATAATACCTTTCGTTGTACAAATTCATGAGTACTGAACAACTTATATATAGCATATAAGTTTGGTTTTCATTAATGTGTATATTTTTTCAATGTATTTGTAACTCCACAAAGGTTATTACAAAGAAAAGTTAGGGTGTCAAATATTCACACTATGCATGGAGGTATCGTGAACAATTTAGTCTCAGAATCCGATAGCATAGCCACTCTTGCCTGAGAGAGGCCTCCGAAAATGCCAGAAGAAGAATAATTGTTCGTAATGTCATTAGCGTGAATCTACCCTTTGTCGATATTACGTCGCGTATTGGAACGCTCCCATTCACAATTCCGTTGCAAAGTCCGCGCGGGAAGCAAGGAAGCTGGAATGAAAAAAAAAGAAAATCGTAGAAAGAAAGGGAATCGAGGAGACGAGGAAGACGGCTGGAGTCGGCAGGGAGACGCGGGCGAGGGAGGGCGAAAGAAAAAGGTCGCTAACATTTTCAATTCAAAAGACGAGAAGAAGAATGAGGCGTAAGAAGAATGGGCAACAGGAGCGAGCAGCCGGCACTCCGTCTTGCATCAGCCCCCGTCCGCACAAAGGATGGGCCGCGCCTTTCAGCCCTGGCTTACGCGCGCCCGCTGGCGGCCGACACGGGCGCGAAGGCAGTCGCAGAGGGAGACGGCGACGCGTTAGACACTGAGACGGCGGTGGCAGTGTGAAGCACTGACGACGTGTCTGACGGTAGCGGTGACTAGCAATGAGTTGGTGACGGTGATCAATAGTGTGACGCGACAGAGAGATCCGTGGCTCGCGGGAGGGGGGGGGACCGACATGACGGGGACCGGCGTGAATGGAATTTGCGTGACTATGAGTATCGGAACCTAACGTCAGGGACCTAACGTAAGAGACCAGGCACCTGTCGTGAAGTAAACTGGGTGACTGGTACTGGAGAGGGAACACGAGGAGTGATGCCACGGAAATTGGAGTGTCATAAACAGGCGTGGCAGTGTCTGGGGTGACGAGGAGTGTCGTGAAGAGACTTGCCGCGATGGCGAATATGTAAGAGTGAATGGGTGGGTTGAATGGTGTTGGTGATTAAAGCTGACAATTCAGAAAGAATTGAGGAAACAATGACGTGACAACAATTCAGAAAGTGAACTTGCAGGATACTCAATAAAGACGAAGAAACTCAAGGTGGAGATCGGAATGGGAGCCGTATCGATGAAATAGTAGGGAAAGATGTCTGAGTGAGGGAAAGTGAGTGAAAGGAATGGATTGATTGATTTTTTCGTGTTTCCCGGCGCGTCAACTGCTTCGGTCGGTTTGAGATGGCGGTGATCTTCCCCCGCTAGATGGCGAGATCCGGCGCCGACCTACCGTCGCCTAATGGGGTTTCCCCCTAACCAGGACTGTCCCACTAGCGGGGCACCGCCCCAGCCGGCACAGCCGACAAGCTCTAACCTCTAATGTGGTAGTGTAGTGCATGTTAGTCTGTGTGTGAGTGTGTGTAAGGGGAGAGGATAGGACAAGGAAGAGGAATGTAACGGTACCTATGTCTACCTCCGAAAACCTTCTACAATGGCTCCGCCGCCACTGCCAAATATGTAATGGTGGTACACGTCACCTATCCGTTCTGCTCTTCTTTCAAAACTAATTTACAAAAATATGTAACGATCTTTACCTGTGCTCCTTTCATCTATAGTTCTTACCAAAATGTCCACTATTATGCCTGATGTTGGGTTGCCAAAATACATACATCTGAAATTTGCCCGTTGCCTAGCTGCTTTTCTGATATTTATTCATACAGATATAAATACTGGTGAGGCTGTGGCGGACCTATACAGGATCCTGACGTAGTATTCAGGGGCACGTGGGCGTAGGTCCTCATCTAACTACACATACTTATATCTCAATTGCATTGGTTTAATGTCGAACCAACAACGTTCGACATCGTTTATTTTATCTGTTGTTGTTTTTTTTTTTTTTTTTCTCCTTCCTCTGCTAGAGGCATAACAAATAACAAACAACACAAAATCGAAAACAATACATAATACACTAAATACACAATAAACAATACCCTAGAAACACGAAATTCTCATTCACACTGAAGATTTACACTATAAGATTAAAACCAAATCATTCATACTTGAATGCGCATTCTATTTTTTTTGTTTTCACTAAAAATCTATTTCTATTTGACAAAACTTGGTCTTGTACATTAGAAGCTATGAGCCTATTCTTTCTTCTTATCAATGCGCATTACCAATTTAAATAAAGTTAGTGCACTTTCCTTTCGTTGAGTTCAGCGACCTGCACCGCGCCGTTCTCATGCATCACCCTCGCCAAATATACGCAGCGTCCTTTTGTTTGTCCATTCACAGCATCCTTCCATTTTTCACACACGTAATTCGGAAAATTTCATTTTAAATAATCAATGTCTCTTCGTTATAACTGTTTATTACTTACGAAACGAGTTTAATCACACGGCTGATGATGCGACTGTTTATATTCGCGAACAACGTTCTCTTTGAAAATTTTTCAATAATTTTCCGCGTTTCACCTTCTAAACTTTCTCCACTACAACTAAACGTTATAAAATTAACTTTGCTCGCGTGATTAGCATAACTTTCTAACAAAATTTTTAATTTCCGCGGAGCGTTTCAACATACGTCCCTCTCAAGCTATCCTCCCCGCGTTATTCTTTCATTGTTGTCACGAGACTTCCTCTTTTTTTTTTTTCTCGAACATTTCACGATCACTTCCGGGTCTTCTATATAATATTATATATTTTTAAGTTAATCTTCTTCTTTCTGGGTCGTCTCTCTTTATTATTCTCAGGCATTTTCAAATTGAATGCTATTACCGTTTTCATTTCGTTTTCTACCATCTAAAATTTCAAAGTTCTTTAATCTGAAGACGGTCGATCCCCTTCCACCGCTCTGACGTCATACGACTGGTTTTGGAATTTCCCACTTATACAATTCTAGCATTTTCTTTTATACCGTGGCCCCCCGAAATTTCTCCGCGTTGTGAGTAGTGCCATAATTTTCCCCATAATTTCTTCTATTAATGCCAAAAGTTTCGTTTGAATCGCTTCACGCGTTTACTTAATTTTTGAAAAAAAAACAACTTTTACATTAGATCTTATGCTACAACAATGGCTATCGTGTCTAGTTGTGTGCTTAAAATGTACTTCACTAAATTGTTTATATCTTTGGAACGCGTGAACCGATTTCTTTCAAATAACTTCCAAAATGTTTCACTCGACAAACGCTACTGAACTATATTGTCCCCATTATGATTTTGTCGCGTCTTCTTAGACTTCCAAAAAATTATCGCTACGCGACACCGCTTTCATTTGTCACCGCCTTTGATGTTAATACCACTTATTACATGTTTATCTTTATTCTTTGCCCTGTCTTCATTCCTGGGGATCCTGGATTGTTACATCTCCCCCTGCCTAAGATGTCGCTCAGATATGACACCGTCATGATGAGTCTACATCTATCACTACACATCGTTACTCTTGTTTATTCCCACACGCCTCCTACTTCACTCAGTACCTGTTGCAGTTCAACGGCTACTCGCTGACTGTGTTGGTGAACTTGACCTTGAGCGAACAATGCATGCTTGAAGTACACAACACTACCGCTTCCCTGGAGATTTGCGACGGACGCACCGGCTAGTGTTTGCATCTGCACTGTACTACATCGACACGCTCTACCGTCGTCTATTGTCGCACTATCACACGTTCCACTTTTCACCCCTTTTCCACCTGTGCCTTAATCTAAATAATCTTCCTTTCTTGTTTATAAAATACTCTTTACAACTAATCTTAACCTATTCCTTAAAACTACCTTTTTTTAACATCTAATCTTTGTTCCTCAAAGCTATTCTTTAACATTGGAACTATTTTCCTCTCAACTTCTTGTACAGGCTACCTCGCTATTACCAATTATCATCCTAGTTCTTTGTATAACTTCACATTATAAATATTCTGAGTTCCTTTATCTACATTCCTGTCTACTAACACCCCATTGTTATTATTTAATACCTTTTTAATAGTGTACGGGCCGTCATAGAGCGGAAAGAATTTTCGAAACAATTTCTGTTCCGACGAGGACGAATGAGACGCTCGGACTAATACTTTGTCTCCTGCTTTAAACGTCCTCCGTTGGCACTGCTTCTGGGCCTTCTTCCTACTCGTTGCCGACTTCCGTAACTGCTCGTATACTATCTGTTGACCTGCTGCCACTTCTTGTACACCGCCGATTTCTGGTGGGATCTGAATACGGTCAAATGGTCTCATCTTCCTTCTTCCGAAGTGCGCTTCCCACGGCGTCTCGTTGGTACTGGAGTGCGGTACCGCGTTGAGGATGTCATTCAATATTGGCACC
>BLKR01016834.1:0-19698 GCA_011170035.1 Teleogryllus occipitalis
CTACATCAAAACCTTTCCAAGTCACCATGATGGAAGAGACAGATTTCAAGGACTTGAAAGCTGCAGCAGATTTATTACTGAACACTAGTAATATGCAAATTTCACAAGCACAGTGGATTGGAATTACAACTACAGCCAGGAGTTGCGAAAGCCAAGAATCATCTCAGTGATGTAGAAGTTTGGAAGGACATTTGGGTGATGAAAAAGGAGGTTCTTCTACAAAAAATTTTGCAGACACAGATTCCTCAACTCAAATGCAACAGTGAAGTTTCCAAAGCAAAAGAAAAGCACTTGAGACACATGTTACCTTTTCTACAGGCTGGAAATGGCATTTTATGAAAAATTATTTCAGCGAGAGTAATGGTTAACAATCTGAAACATCATAAGGATTGACATTATAGTATTTTATAATTTTTGGTTTATTATTTTTGAAGTGTGTTTAGTTTTGTTCCTAATGGACTTAGTACATTATTCATGTAAAAGCTTCTTCGCTTATGTCGGTGTGTTGTTTTTTCAGTTTCCATTATTTGGCCATTGTTGAATAACATTGGATATTATAATATACACATTGTAAATATAGTTTGTTAATGAAATGACACCTTTCTTATCTACGTATTCATAATTTGCAATAAATAAAACATTTTTTTGACCTCATGAAAAATGTTCATTTTGGCACTTAGTTATTTATTTCAACGATTTTAATATGTTCAGTGCATCTTATCTTGCTGTTATCCTTGTCACCTTTTGGTATATTTTTATGTAATGTATTCTAAATTATTTATTGTTATCTCTATGGATTAAATGTATTGGAGTGATCTTGGGCTGGAAAATTCAAGCAAGCAATTTCATAAAATCTTGAGTTGGTTCTTACAGAGAGGAGAAAGGTGAAAGAAAATCAGGAACCCCTACTCCAGAAGTAGATGATGAAGGATACTGTATAAGACCAAAAGTTGATCCATGGGAAAACGACAAAGGAAGCTTTTATTCAAGCTCTGACACAGATTCCGGTGAGACATTCAGATTGTATAAATCAATTTTTGGTCTGTTTTATGGATTTAATTTTTTATTTTCTTTTATTTGGTTCTGGTCTCTAGCTTTATGTACACGTTTTCCATTTTATTGGGAACATAATTTTTTATTTTATTATTGAATTAAATCTCATTTTTTCCTTCAATCCATTTGTTTCTGATATTATTATGACATTTGATGCAATTTGTCTGAGTGTATTTCAGTTCTAAATAGTCTCTTTCAAAATAATTTGGGAGATATTGTTTAACTTGATTAATATTGTGCCAGAAACTTTCCTCCTTCTGAGTTATAATTTGTTTTATTTTGTGGATAATGCCCTCAGAAGAAGAACGTGAACATAAAATACATGTGGAAATCAAACCTTTGGGAAATGGTGCTGCTCCTATGAGTGCAAGTGTGGACGAATTACGTGCAACTGTTGAAAATCTCTCTTTATCACCTTCTCCAGTAGCTGTTTCTGTACGTTGTATTAATTTGTACTCGTGCAAGCACAATGAGGAAGATTCATTTAGCTTATTGTACCTTATCTGCATTACAGGCCCGAAGAGGCTCAACTGCTGAAAACGATGCTCACATGAAAAGGTCACATTCTGTATCACAGCAGCTAGGTGGAGGGTAAGTGTTACTAGAAAGCAAACATTGAAAACTTCAATTTATATTTGCATGAAGGAAGGCTTGTGGCTTTTATTGCTGGCATGGATATATTTTTTGTAAAATAATGTGATTTAATGTCTTGAGTAAGAAGGTGTGAAGTGAAGTGAAGCTGATCTGGCCTCAGACCGTAGTGCTTGAAAGTAGATTGTTATAGAGACTCTTTATTCTACAGAAAAGCGAGTAGTGATTTACTGGGACTGAGCCTTTTCCCCAGTCCAACAGCTTCCAGTGCCAGCACCCCCACGGGCAGCCATCCGTATGCTCCGTTGCAAAGTCCGACTCAGTCTCAGCCTGCAGGGAGTCCTGCTCTTCCGTCTGCTTCAAGCACTAACTCACGTTATGCAGGTATTATTTGTTGTTGTTGTTGTTTTCTATTCCTTATATTGAATATGAGGGTATGAGGGTTACTGCAAAATGTATTTATTTATCAATGTGTATAATTCTGGTAATAGGATAAAATTGAGTGAAACATAACACCTACAAGATTCTGGAAGGTCTAATTTGATTCATTATTAACTGAAAATCTTGACAGAAGTAATAAATTAATTTTATAAGTTTTACTTTCATGGTTAAAAAACTTTTAGTACATGTAAGTAATGCAATATTTTCAGCATGTAATTCGCTTCACTTTAACTTGATAACAATGTTTCTTTTATTCACTTCAAAAATACTTAATGATCCTGTGTAACGTAAGTGGTTGAAACAGCATTTTCTCATGGTGTAATATGTTTTCACATATACAACTGATTGAGCTATTATTCTCTAACTCATTGATCCTAGCTGCAGCAGTTGAGTGTACAACATTTTACTGTATTAGCATTTACTGACAGATGGTATGATAACTCAAGATCCAGATTTAAGTGGCGTTCCCATGAGTAAAAAACTCATATTTTTTGGTGAAGATGGTAGGTTTTACCTTGGCAAACAGTCTATACCAAGAATTCTGCTTTCAAAATTACATGATATGAAATTTCCTTACATTTTCATTTGATATAAAATCATGTACAAATGTCAATGAATGAGTATTTTCTAAAGAATAACATGAATGGAAAAATGTAAGACTTCAATCTAATAATCATGGTAGCAATACTATTCAAATTCCTAAAAATGCGTGAAAATCCTGCTCTGATTGCTGTGGCTTCTACCAAAAGCTAACCGATTAGTAGATTTCATTTTTTACAGATTACTTCTAATTGTTAGTTAATTTTTAAACATCCCCCCCCCCCAGTAGAGCATTACAATATATAGTGAAACCTGCCCAAATGTTCACTTGGGTGTCACCATTAAATGCCATTTTTTCACAGAATTATTTGATTTTCTGTAATGTAAAATCTCCCTAGACCAATTGCTGTTGACCTGTCTAGCCATAACGAGGGAGGATTATGAATTAATCTTGTACTGCCTTTCTGATGTGGTGGGTTGTGGGAAGGATCAAAGTATAACAACACGTTTTACACTTACATTCACACACACACTCGCACACTCTCTCACACTCTCTCACACACTCTCTCACACACTCTCTCACACACTCTCTCACACACTCTCTCACACACTCTCTCACACACTCTCTCACACACTCTCTCACACTCTCTCTCACACTCTCTCTCACACTCTCTCACACACTCTCTCACACACTCTCTCACACACTCTCTCACACACTCTCTCACACACTCTCTCACACACTCTCTCACACACTCTCTCACACACTCTCTCACACACGCTCTCACACTCGCTCTCACACACGCTCTCACACACACATGCTCTCACACACGCGCTCTCTCTCTTTCACACGCTCTCTCTCTTTCACACGCTCTCTCTCTTTCACACGCTCTCTCTCTTTCACACGCTCTCTCTCTTTCACACGCTCTCTCTCTTTCACACGCTCTCTCTCTTTCACACGCTCTCTCTCTTTCACCACGCTCTCTCTCTTTCACACGCTCTCTCTCTTTCACACGCTCTCTCTCTTTCACACGCTCTCTCTCTTTCACACGCTCTCTCTCTTTCACACGCTCTCTCTCTTTCACACGCTCTCTCTCTTTCACACGCTCTCTCTCTTTCACACGCTCTCTCTCTCTTTCACACGCTCTCTCTCTCTTTCACACGCTCTCTCTCTCTTTCACACGCTCTCTCTTTCACACGCTCTCTCTTTCACGCTCTCTCTCTTTCACGCTCGCTCTTTCTGGCTAATGCTTCTTTTTCACACGCTTACACGCTTTCTTCACGCTTTCTCTTCACGCTTTCACGCTCACGCTTTCTCTTTACGCTTCTTTCACGCTTCACGCTTCTTCTTCACGCTTTCACGCCTTCGCTTTCTCTCTTCACGCTTTCACGCTCTCTCTTCACGCTCTCTCTCTCACGCTCTCTCTTCTTCACGCTCTCTCTCACACGCTTCTCACGCTTTCTCTTCACGCCTTCTCTCACGCTCTTCTCTCGCTCTCTCTCACGCTCTTCTCTCTCACGCTCTCTCTCTCTCTCACACGCTCTCTCTCTCTCTCTCTCTCACACGCTCTCTCTCTCACACGCTCTCTCTCACGCGCTCTCTCTCACGCGCTCTCTCTCACACGCTCTCTCTCTCTCACGCTCTCTCTCACACTCTCTCTCACACACACACACACACACACACACACTCTCTCTCTCTCTCTCACACACACACACGCTCTCTCTCACACACACACTCTCTCTCTCTCTCACACTCTCTCTCACACAAAGAGGGGAAGAAGAAAAAATATCACAAACTTCTGGTTCATATCAGTTTAACATACTGAATCTGTGTGTGATGCAAATACAGCCAATACGCAGCTTTCCTAGCAAAAAACTAATATTAATAAACAATACATTTCTTCTGGAGACAATGGTGAGTCCCTCTGTCATTGTCCAATGCCCTCATCTAGTTCAGTAGCCCCACCACGTAGCAATTGGGAGGGTCCCAGCGCATAGGAAGACAGCCCATGGCCTAGCTACTAGCTGTCTTCCTGTAATGGTGGTAGTGGCGGCACCTGCATGTGCCAGCAAGTGGCTGCGCGATTAGCAGATGGTCAAAGAATTGGTTCCAGATACAAATGTTGTTGTTACACACAGTATAAAAGAAGACAAAATAACACAATGAAATATTTGCAATTTTCAGTCAGAATCAAAATGGATTCATTGTGTTCGGATTTTTTCTGAGTTCCATAATTCAGTGAAACCACAGATACCTTATACTTGTTTGAAGGCTGTTTTCTTTCAATTTCTGCATGCATTGGAAATTATTAATGTAGATATTTGTGGTAAAACAGTTTGAAGTAAAATAACAATTATTCTGTAAAGTTATTTTCATATCAATTTAAAGTGCCTTTTTAGGAAATTATAATGCTTGTTTTCTGTATCTAAATTGGAAGGATTTAAAGCTTAAAAATCCAAAGCCTATTCATCAGTAATTGTGTTAAATAGGTAGTGTTGGTCATGGCAAATAATTTTTCCATGATAATGCAGGTCAGGTAAGAGATTTATGCATTACACAACTGGAAAATCATGATATAAGCTAACATTTAATATGCCAGTTTGAAATAATATTGAGAATGAATGATATTTAGGTAGAGAAAAAATGATAAAAATCAGATATGATAATTCCTCCAATAACATGAAAATCACATAAACGTAAATGTTTGTGTAGATATGACTTCTTCAGTCCTAGCGATTGAACATTCTGATTCAGCTATGTGAAGTACACTTTTGGGCTGGTAAATATATTGTCATAGCAATGAGACCTGAGAAGGAGATCCTCTTTTGGGGAGACTTGAGACTGTCGAATGCCTTCCATGGGGTCGGGGAGAATACTTTGAAGGATTTACTTTCCTTTTGTGTGTGGGAGAATACTGTGAAGAATTGTTGATGCCATGCCATTAAAATTAGTATTTATTATGACTAGGGCTCGGAACTAAAAATTCTTTAAAAATGACCTAATTTTTTAAAAAATACTAAAAAATTTGTATGAATATGTTTATTTATTCATGGAATTTAACAATTTTAAATAAAATGTATTTAAATAAAATTATATTTAATATAAAGTCTTTATTTTAGGAGGAAATGATGTTATTAGCTCTGATCTTTCAGCTGTCAGTTTTGAAAGGTCGAAGAAGCTGAAAATCTGTGTAATTTTGGGGAAAAAAAAAACAGTCCACTGCAGTAGTGAATTTCGTCATGAACTGATGATACAATAAAAACTTTGTTTTAGTGTGTCATTGTTAATTCATGAAGCATTCACTGACAAAAAGCAAAAAGGAAATAAATTGAATAAAAATGATAAATATGACACAAGAAGTCCAGAAAAAGATTTAAAAATAAAAAAATGACAAAAAGACAAAATATTACCCAATATTTATACTTTTCTACCACCTTTATGTCGTGATAAATATTAATTTACAATTTAGCTACATCTTGAATGCACCAATGAAAAGATGACATGTCATCAGAATCTGAGCCATGATTATGACCTTTCCATGGTGTAATTTAAAATATCTTGTATGACCTATATTATTGTGGGATAAAATAGTTGTTGTGACTTTTGTGGTAACCCTCATATCACTTGGTGTTAACCATAAACAATAAACTTATTAAAAATGAATTATCATCTACTTTTGGATTTGAACTAAACAGTTCGTTTATTTCATTTCTAATTTTGCTTCACAAATATCTTGCTTATATATTTGTATTACAAACTAAAGCATTAATTCAGACATTTGTTCTTAAAAGGATATTTGAAAATGTGATTAATGGAGGAATGGAGAGAATAAACAGAAAATGTTAATTTATATCATTTTATTATTATTAATTAATTTATACAGTGTGTTCAAAACATCTCTGCAGTGGCTACTTCACCACTGCACTCCCTTTTGTTAGGAAATTGCAACTTTGCAAGAGGAGACATCTTTCCTCGAGTTCAGAAGTACCCAGTGAGTGGATTCAGGGCGTCATGGGCCTGAAAACTGGGTCACTTCCTTCTGACTCTCCTTTCATTCTTCAGGCAGCCTGCTGCTGTATGCCTAAATTGTGATTTTAGTTGCAAATCAAGGAGAATTTCCTCTGTTCCTGAGAATGAACCTGAAGGTATTGTGCGGAAAATCCTGCAAACAAAACCAGGAGATAAAGGAAAAAGTCTTTTGACTAGACACTTTAAACCTCTAGTGTTCATTCTGGAAATTAGTAATATGAAAGCAAAAGAGAAGTATTCTTTGCCGGGAAGACTGAAAGAATAATTTGAGACTAGAGTCAGGTTGGATGAAGGGATGAAGTATCCCTGCAGTATGAATCTAGTCTTCCCAGAACCGTTCTTGAATAGTGTGCAAGGCCCTGGTGGCAGCCCATGTTCGTTTGCCTTGGCCGGCGAGAGTAACAAAGGACAAACGGATTTGTCAGAGCACAATGCAATATTGTTTCCATATAGAATGGATTACATTGATGAAGTTGCTGCAGAGAGACTGAACACATTGTGTTGTATTATAGTACGTTGTTTTGTCATGAAATTTATGGTAAATATTGTGTAATTAAATATTCTGTGTTTATCAAATCTGATAAATTAATTTTACGATACAATGTATTACATGTATGTAATTGTTACATGTACATGTTACATGTAATGCATGTATGTATTACATTTACAATGTAAATTCAGTTAGTTGTGATGCATTGTGTTATTGATCAAAATTGTTGTGTGAAAAGATGAATACACATATTGAGAAGTTTCAAACTTGCTCCACAGGCAGAATTTCTCTCTTTTGTATGTTAACAAGTTGTATCTGCTCAAGAGCAAGTCTTTAATAAGAATTTATTAAATTTATTTGCTTTTCATATTAATATATTCATTGTGAACAAGTTTGACTATCAGTGGATATCAGTTTTAATTGTTCCTGTATACACGTGCTTAATTTGATGATATGTACTGTGAATCATTCAAGAAATCGTACAGTTTTTCATCCCTAGAAATTTGAGCTCATTGGCAAATTTTTTTGTCACAGATCTGGGAGATTTATTTTCTGAAGTGGGCGAAATACAGCCTACTCTACCTCCCAAGCAGTCAAGGCAGACACCAACTCCTACCCAAGGTACCATTGCTATTCCCAGACCTCCGTCTAGGCGAGGCGAGGTAAGCTCTTCTCTTCTTACTTGTGATAAAAGTGTAGATAATGCCAATTTTACCTTGAAATAACATATTTTTAATATGACGAAAATTGTTAAGAGATTTTTTTTTGTATGTGTTCAAATATGTTGTCTTGTCATTAAATTTCATCTCAGGAGTGGCAAAGTTCAAGAGCCAAAAATGAAAGTTATCAAATAATGGGCTTGTATGTTTAAGTAGTAGTTTTGAAAATGCAATGATAAATAAAGTTTACTTAAAAAAGATGTGGTCACAGTTGTAAATCTGTCAGATTGAGAAAGATTTGTTTCGTAGTTTGTAATTGTAATTACACTACTTGATGCTGACATTATAGTTGAGTAAAGGAAGTAGCTTAAGTACAAAGAAGAAAACTATGTTTATGGTCCAGGATACGAGAGACTAAAATGGTTTACTGCAAGGATTTATAAATAGTGGTAAAAAATTCTTTATAAAATCGAGTGTATTTACATACATGATATTATATCTCAAAGTTAGAGAACTAACATTATCTGAATCATTTTTAAGAGAGGAAAAAAACAAATATCAAAATTGGAAAAATGATGAAACTGATAAGGAGACTGTGCTCTTTTTATGTAAAATTTAGTTTCTTATCTCTTCTATTTTGTGTGTATTAGACTTCATTTCATTAATTAAAATTAAGTTTTTTCTGTGTTTTATTTTTTACTTTATTCTGAGCTTTATCTAATCATCGCAATTTCTGTGTATCCAAATTGGCTCATTCCTTGTTTAATTTGTATCATTGGACCTCCACCATAGAACAAGGATAATTTCAGTAAGTCATGGCAACTATATTATATCAGCCATTAGAATGATAGGAATAGAAATTCATTAAATGTAATTCAAGGTCACTGGCATGATCTTCACTATGCTAATACCAAATTGGCTCCTGTTACAGGAGCAAATAAGTTGAGAAATTGAAAGATGCATAAATAGAAATCATTGTTTTATTAGCCCCAAAAGGAAACAATGTTCATTATTCACAACAAACACTTCCAAATAATTCATGGTTTCCACACATTTTTGCAGACTACGGGGAAGGCATTGAATACCATTGAGTGTGTGTGACCCACCTTTTGTGCACTGTGAGGTAGGTCAGTAGTTACGGTAAGAGGATTTCCACCCAATGTGAAACACTACAGGGCAACACACTATCACTCAGTGTCTCTTGTTGCTCTTTTTGACACTTAGTAAGCGTATTAATGCCAAAATGTGATTGTTCTGCCCTCGTAATAATTACAGCTCTCTCAATCTGTTATTTTTTCTTTTCAAAAATCAAGGAGGTACTCATGAGTATTTAATTTGAAGTGTTCTGCTTTAGAATGTGTAAGAATGTTCTTCATGCAAATAAATTTCAAATGCAATGTTATTTGTAAGGGTCCTGCATCTCGTGGGCGCATGAGCCCAGCACCAATGGCACGTACCGACAGTGTAGGCAGCCTGGAGTTTCGTGCTGCAGGTGTGCCTGTAGGCTCATCTCGTGGACCTTCTCCTCTGACTATAGGCATTGCTGACACAATCCCACTGGCTGTAGCATTTCATGAAATAGTGCATTCCTACTTCAGAGGAACTGATGAAACAAAGTGAGTTGCTACTTTGTGAAGCTTGTAAGTTGTTTGTTTAGTTTTGTTTTTCTTCATATAACTAGACATGTAAAATTGCTCTTGCTTTTGTATTAGTATTGTTATCACTTCAATCATCATAATTAAAATTATGTCTTGCCTTATCTGGCTGTTTTTAATTCTTTATTTTCTGCTCTCATGTTTTCTGATTCTTCACGCATTGTTTCTTATTTCTCCTCCTCCCATTTCCCTTTAAATCCTCTTGTTTCTGCCCCCCCCCCCCCTGCCTCCATGCTTCCTACCTCCTCTCTTTCCCTCTCTTTGTGTTCTTTTTCTCACCTGTTTTCTTCCCGCTGACAATCTAAGGCATAATGCAATGTAAGAAAATTAATCGTGATTTGTTATGTACTTTCTTTCACTTTAGGTGTCAAGTGAAACTCTCTGGGGACATGATGCTTTCTTTCCCTGCTGGCATTGTTGCTGTTTTGGCTAACAATCCCAGCCCTGCTCAGTTATCCTTCCGTATACGCAATTCTCAGCGTCTAGAGAATATGTTGCCCAATAAACAGCTAGTATCTTTGTAAGTATTCACTTGTTTGAGGAAATGTATTGTAATGTAGTAAAAGTTACTGAAAATATGTTTTCTCATTTCAGTGACTCTTCGCATTTAGGTAATGATAACATAGTTTTTGAGTTTAACATGAGTGCCTTAACTGGACTTCTGAGAAGACAATCTGAACAGAACCCTTCAGCATCATACTTCAATGTTGACATTCTGAAATACCAGGTTTGTATTTTTTTTTTATACAGTCAGGCGAGCATAATATGAATACATTTTTGTGATGTCAAACTGTCAGAATTCTGTAGCTTGACATTGTACTCTGTACTTTTAAATAGGCAAGGTGATAATTCTTTGATATTTCTTTGATATTTTGTGTAAATTAAGTGAACCTGGAAATTACTGATTTATTGCTATATTTATTACTTTATATTAACAATATGTATTAAATAATGGGCTTTCATTGTTCCTCAAAATGTGAGAAATTTCTATTAAAAAACTCCCTCTTCAAATAATTAAAATAAAATGTGTTTTATCTTGAGCATACCTGTAAAAGAAACAAAAGTAATGTATGGATTGTTTGTACATTGCAAATTGCAAACTTTTTACTTTCTTTTGTACATGGATTTTAATTATGGCTGTATCCACCTTGTCATCTCCATTAAGTGCCATTTTTTTGTGGAATTGATTGATTTGTCGATTGTAATAAGGCACGTGAAAATATTTTCTCTTTATACAATTCCCTTGGCCAATGGCCTGGCACATACCTACAGATTGACCTCCATTCGACGGTTTCAACTTCAAGAAAACTCTAATATTGTAGTGTAATATTATAATCAAATCTTGGTAGATCTTAAGAGTTAATTTAGTATCTTTGCAATACGTGGTCAGATTACCTACTTTGGTGAGATCTAAGAGTTGATAATCTCTTGGAAGATTATTTTGCTTCTGATACAAAACCTTCACATTTTTCACACATCATTTCATCACACCATGTGTATTGTTGATTTTGGATACAATCAGGAAACAACCTGTGTATTGTATCAAAGAAATAAAATAAATAACTATCATTACACGAAATAGTGAAGCCTATCATGCTGACACAGGAATATGATGAGCTAGACAGATACCTAGATGTATATTAACTTGCATTGTCATATCTTTCTATATGTATGATTAACATACCTTTATGTTAAACCGGGAGCGGTAGCTCAGTGCATCAACTGATGTCACTACAGCGCCTCTGACCGGGAGGTCCTAGGTTCGAGTTCTGACGGCGGCAGGATTTTTGACAGTAGCTTTTCAGCTAGGTCGAATTCAATCGCTGTCTGGAGGAGAATTCTAGCGGCCGGCTGCTCTGATCGGTAGTTTTCCGTGGTTTCTCCGATCAACACCAGGCGAATGCCAGAGCAGTACCCTAACAAACGGGCCACGGACCACGATCTGTCGTTCCTCTTTCTTGTCCTATCCTCTCCCCTTACACACATGCACTTACACTAACGTGCACTACACTTTTACATATTCCGGGAGACCGGTCGGGAGCATAGAGCTTGTCCCGGTTGGGGCGGTGCCCCGCTGGTGGGAGAGTCTTGGTTAGGGGTGAAACCCCACTAGCCGATGGTAGGTCAGCGCCGGATCTCGCCATCCAGCAGGGGAATATCACTGCCATCTCCCAAGAAAAAACATGCACTACACTAACGGGACTAATGATGAAAGCAGTTGACGTGCCCGGAAACAGGAAAAAATCAATCAAATCAATCAATCAACCTTTATGTTAAGGCATGAGCAAACAAATTCCCCTCATAATATATATCTGATTTATGGAAACTGATGCTAGAGATGACACTCATACTTGCAGGTACAGTCGCAAGGAAATTGTTACCGTTTTTACAAACTGCTTTATCTGCCTACCTATGAAGATTTCATAAAAGTATCTGAATAGAAAATGCTTGCCATCCCATTGTTCTTTAACATCTGAAACTGATGCCAAAATAGAGAACTGTTTGTTATGATTTCGAAATTCAAACTGATAGTTCTGTAGCACTTGGTCAAGGGTCGACAATATTTCTGCTGGATGTTTTTAAAGATTTCATTATGTGAACTCTTCGCCAAATTTGTTGTCGGATGTGAAAATAGAATATTTTATCTCTATTCCAACTTGAAAGAAGAAAATAGTGTCACCTCGTTAAGACTCAAACAAGATCAAAAGACAAATATACAAATAACCAGGGAAATTGAAATATTTGTTTAAGAGGCATGAACACGTTATGCCTGGATGGTGTCATTGCTTAGTACCTGGCGTCCTGCTGATAACTGTGTGGTTTTGTCATTCCACCGAGCCCTAAGGGACTTTGTGTAGTGCTTCTTAAGTGCAGCTCTGGTAGGGACCAGAGCTGCACTTATGAAGCACTAGGTAATTGGCAGCTGGCACATAGGGGCTTGCAGGCTATGATAGTTTGAATATTGTAACTACACACTGAAAGCACAAGCCTTTGCATGGTAGCTGCACCTGATGGTTAGTGAGTCTCAGACGGCAGGTGGTAGTAATGCTACCACCTAAGCAGTGATTCCTTGGAGTCATCCAACTCATAAGAGTTGCAGAGGTAAAAAGATACTCACCTTTCACCTATACAGAACAGGCAGATGAAGAGACTGCAGATTGATGTACCTAGCATGAAGGAATGGTACACAAAACTATGATGATTTTGATCTCAGGGCAGTAGAAGTCCTAGGTTATGTGTATCTGCATAGCTGGGATAAACCATTGGAGCTATAAAGAGACCACCATTCAAAAATCCAAATATGCAGAAATTCCATCTGATGTTATTTCATAAGCTTGATAAATCCAATATAATGAAAGAACCTGTCCTATGAGGACTTCAATCTACCAATTATAAAATGAATTGAAAACCAGCTGATAGCGAAGACAAATACGTACAACATTCTGCGAATTCTACTACATCACAAATCTGATTCAAAGAACTCACTCACTATTGGTCACCACATTGGGTTAGACATGAACTTAAGCTAGAGGGGCATTTTTAAAAAAGTAATTAAATCAGGCTTTACATCAATAACTAGAATTTTCACCCCAAAGAAGATTGGAGATTTCTCAAGCATTTTTGAAATCCTCATTTGCACACGTGATATAATTGTTTTTCTCACTCTTTCTTTCCTTTCTCTCGTGGTACGTTGTTATATGTTTCTATGATATTTCAATGATATCTATTCTACCAATTGTTCTCCTTGTTTTCCAACTTTTGTAGTGTTTTCTGGTAAAATTGTATGATGCTATGATTAAATCATTGTGTATATTGATGATATGATCTACTTTGCATAAATGAGTGGTGAAAACTGGCAACTATCACTTCAGGTACTCTACCTAAAAACGTTTTTCTGTGAGAAATTGGAATTTTAGTTTTTCATTGTTTCTTGTGCATTGAGATGTGTACTTTTCATTGCTTAAAACTGTTTGTTTCTAATTTGTAAGTTTTTGATTAATTTGTCCTTTTCTGAATGCATGTGCATATGCAACTCCCATGACCATTTGCAGTTCAGGTGGCCAAGATCGCTAAAAATGAAAGAAAAATTAAGATTTTGTGAGAACTGTGGGTTTTTCTAATTTTGAGAATATCTTTATAATGATTTATTTAATAGTAGAAGGCACATTCTAATGTGCCTAAACCTGAAATTGTTATAAAAAATGCATATTAGCAATAACTAGGGGTGCTACAGAATGGTACAGACTTTCTTGTAGTGAAGTTTTTTAATTTCCTTTTTGTGGACTGCCTGGATGGCAAGTGGATGTGGTTTTGCCACATCCACTTGCCATCTGCCATCTATCGCCACCCAAATACATTTTTCTCAATTTTTCAGTTTCCTAATAGTAGAACCAAAATATTACTTTAAGAATATTAAAGTAGAGTAAAACCTCGTCATAAGTGGCAATTTTCATTTTAAAAAGTTTGAGCTGTTTTTAAGAAAATGGCATTTAAGCATTACTGTAAATGTGAAATTTGAAGCTCTTTTTCACAGAAAATTTTTGAGTTTTCGCTAAACTTCATTTAAAGTCATTTGAGGCACATTAACTCACAAATGCAGTAGTGTTTTCAAATTGCTGGAAATGTGCATATTAATGGTGTGAGAGATATTTTAAAATCATACATTTGTGTAATCTTTGGAAAAAAACAACAAAAGAATACAACATAATTAACTTTGTAATTTTTAACAGTGCAATTTGCACTACCCATTGGAAAA
The DNA here is from genome assembly GCA_011170035.1 of Teleogryllus occipitalis. NCBI lineage: Eukaryota > Metazoa > Arthropoda > Insecta > Orthoptera > Gryllidae > Teleogryllus > Teleogryllus occipitalis. The sequence goes on from BLKR01016834.1 coordinate 14,213, forward strand.
GTGTGAAGAAAAATGGTGTTTGAGCGTTCCTGAGAATGCAGAATTTTGAGCTCATTTTAACAGAAAACTGTTGCCTTTTCAAGAAACTTTATATGACCTTATTTAAAGGACATGTACTCATATATACAATAGTGTAAATATTAACGATGTGAGAGACAAGTCCAAAAAATTACATTTTTGTAATTTTTGAAGGGAAAAAAAAAAAGAAAAAGAAAAGGGGAAAAAAAAAAAAATTAGAGCCATATGACATTTGTCATCTTATAGAATGCATTTAGCACTATTGTGCTCAAAAGTTTAAAGAAAAAATTTGGAGCCGTTTTTGAGAAAATCTTTTTTTGTAATATTTGAAAATTTCAAATATTGCACGGAATATTGCGCGAATACTACTAAAATTTTCAAAAAAATGTACAGGACCTTAATGAAAGAACTAATCATGAACAATTAATGTCATTGGAAGGAAAAATCTCTATTTTCGCTTTTGTAGTTATAGGAAGATGCCAAAAAAATTCAAACTTTGCAATTTGCAAAAATTCAGAGTTAATCATGAAAATTGGACCTATGTCACCTTGATAAGTGTATTTTGCTCTATTCCTACAAGCAATTTAAAGAAAAAATTTGGAGCAGTTTTTGAGAAAATTTGAATTATTGTTAGTACTCCCAAATTTTGAAGAGTTTTTCAAAATTGCAGCTCCTCGGATTGAGCCAGATCGACCAGGGAATATCCATTTTGGAAAAAATCCTATGTATGGCCTTGGTATCTTTCCAAAAATATCCTATTTTTGACTTTGTTAATGCCTAATCCTGTGTGTAAACGTATTTAAATTTAGATATAACAAATAAAAATTTTAAAAGTCATGTAGATGAGTACCTTAATCATAAGCACACCTGCCTTCATCTGGGCACAAAGAACCTCTTATCCAAATACACCTTTGAGAATTTTATTTTGAGATCTTGACCTGGGTGTGTTGATCGTACGAAATCTTAATACCTGCGGTGGCTAGGTGAGCTATATGTTTTGTAACTTGTACGAAAACCTTTTGTTCCCCTACAGCCAGCAAATATACACAGCATATCAATTCTTGAGTATGCCAACATTATAGGGGTCTCCTTAAGACAGATGTGGATACCCACTGAACTCCGTCAACTCCACATCCTTAGATGTGTAAAAAAAAATGTGCTTCTCCACACCACAACAAAGAAGAGATAAGAACAATAATACTGAAACTTAAAATCCTGAAAGGCAAACAACATCTAAAGCATGAAGATATTCATCTTTGTTAGGGCCAATGATACTAGACTTTGAGAACCTCTTCTGAAACTTTGGAAGCAGAAAACGAATATCAGAGTTTGGAGGCATTTCCTTGTCAACAAAGTTGCCAACAGTTTGAACTGACTCTCTCATGACTGTATTTCTGTGAAGACTAAATGTGATTCCTGGAACAGAGGAGACAGAGAAGGAACCTCATTGTGATCTTCAAAATCTTGAAGGCTTATAACATTTCAACTCATGACCACTTTTTTGAGAGGAACTCAGATTTGTGACTCGCAGGACATAATTTGAAAATAAAACGGGAGCAGATCAACTAAACTACATTGACACAATTTTTTGAAATACTGAGTAGTCATCTCGTGGAATACTTTTATCACCACAGAATGTCAATGAGATCATGGTAAACTCATTTACAACATATTTGGATAAATTTATGTTGAAGATGTGAATTATATTAATTTTTATTGTAATTTTAGACTGAAGTAAAATGTACAATTGTGAAGATGTGTATATCAGCTTTTTGCTGCTGCCTTAAATAAATAAATCTAATTTAGATATGTTTGATCATGCTTCATCTGTATGCTTCATCTGCTGCCTATAAACAATGAATAATTTTTCTTAAAATTTGAGTGCCTAAGTTTTCTCAGGATGTAGGAAGTCTTGGTAGTCAAATCTACAAATAGTAAGAAAAAAGAGTGGGGGGAAAAGAGGACAAAATAAAGAATTGAATTATTTTCTATACCATCTGTTTTAAGTGCTGATGAACGAAAAAGGTTTTTTGCTGTTTTGTAGTGTAATAGTAAATAAAACAATGTGAAGAGATGCAATTTATTGCAAAAATTGGAGTACTCTAAAAGATAGTTAAATTAATTTTGAAATTGTAATGGGAAAGGTATCCTTTATTTTTAATGACAATAAAGTACACATTTTCAATTAAAAAACCTTTATTTATTCATTTGAACTTGTCATTGAAACATGTTTTGGTTCTACCCCTTGATTCTCTTGACAATCTGGTTGATTGCCCCTTCAGGTTCTAATAATAACTTTAGTGGAATATATTCATTTGTCATTGTATCGACTCCATAAGACAAAAAAGATTTGTCCTGCTTAACAAAGAACATAGTCACACATACGTAACATCAAACGGAAGCAGTACTATTCGTTAGAGGGCCGATGAACGGAAGGCCAATTAACCCACTCACATCTGATGCAGCTCTCAGACAGAAACACGTCAACAAAGTGCAACAAGGATAGAAAAAATGTACTAAGTGAATTTCATGCTTACAAGAGAGAGAAAACCCAAGAACAAAGGTAAAAGTATATGAATACTTGAAAAACATACATGCAACTTCAGGAGAAGAAAAAAGAACACCAAGAAGAGGAAACTAAAAATTATAGAGGAAGCAAAAAGAACCCGTTCATCATTCTGCACCAAACTACAAAACCCAGAACAGATGCATACCAATGAAAACATGGGAAGAACTCTTAAAAAGAATATTAGATCAAAAAGGAACGCAACAACCACTAACCCACAAAATGCCTGTAGAAAGTATAGAGCTATGGGAGCCAATCACAAGAGGAGAGGTAAAGAAAGCAATCAAGACCTTAGAAACAAAAAAAAAAAAAGCTGTAGGCCAAGTTGAAATATGCAATGAACACCAGAAAGAAACAGACACCTTCTGTGAACTAAGGATAGAGATCTTCAACAAATGCATGGGCACAGGAACAATCCTGTCAAGGTGGAGAGACTCCACAATTAAAATAATCTACAAGGGAGGACTGCAGGGATCCAAATTTCTACAGAGGGATCACTTCAGAGGGGAATTGCAGGGTCCCAAATTTCTACAGAGAGATCACACGCACTGGAATGCACACCTTTTAAAATATTAATCAAACTAGTGACTCCAAGTATAGCAGGCGTGCTAGAAGAAAAACTACCAGACGAACAATTTGGATTCCAACAACCCCCTATAAAACTGCTTAAAGATGATGCAGAAGTGCCCCGAATGAAAAAGAAAGGAAAATGGTATACCATTTTCCTGGATTTCTCAAAAGCTTTTGATTATCACAGCAGAAAATGGATAATAGAAAAATTAAAAGATACATTAAGAGAAAGAAATGTATGGACACAAATAAGACATTTTAAAATTCAACATCATCAAAATAGACTATAATATCTCAAAATTGAAACAAATAATACAAACCAACTAGAGTTCTACAACGAGACCTGCAAAGCCCCCTGCTGATATTAACATCTGCAGAAATAACAGAAATAGCCCCCCCAAAAAATGTCGTACGCACTCACTGACAACATAGTAATAGGGGCAGACAACATAGAGAACCTCTAGGAAGCCATAAATAATATCATAAGCTGTGCAAAAACCACAACTTCCCAATTAACAAAAATTATGGTCTTCAGGAAAGGTGGAAAAGCATCCCAAATAGAAGATACCAGAATTGAAATTGTGATGCACTACTGGTACCTAGGAGTTACAATGCAGACAACGGGCAAATTCTTCACAAAACACATTACAAAGCACAAACTGTGTTAGCAAAAAATGACATAAAGCACATAAAAAGGTTGGAAATGAACTTTGCCATTAAACTATTTCAAGTCAAAGTCCTGCCTGTATTTACATATGGAATTGAGTGCATTTGTGACAAACTAACCTATCCAACGGTAACCTATCCAAAATAGAGAAAGTAAAGGCCACCTTCCTTAAACAAGCTCTAAGAGTAGCCATGGCATCTCAATCAAGACTAATCTACATCCTAGCGAGGGAAAGCTTTCTAATTGATGACTTGAGGATACAGTTCCTTCTCCCGGAGACAACAGCATTGACAAAGTTAAAATACGTCGTAGAAATGAAGAGAAACAAAATTTGGACAGAATTTTATGCAACACAAGCAATGACAAACCGAAATTGGAGGACTGCAATTTATGACAGTGCGACATGTAGTCACAAGACTAGCAACACATGGCTTCCACCATATGCAAACAAGAACAATTCCACAAACCAATTGACGTGTGTATCTGTAAACTCTGTAACTGGACCTGCGAATGATACCAAATTGAATGGTGCAGGAAGAGAGAAAAAATGATTAATTGATATGCCCAGGACCACTGGAAAACTGGGAGCATAGCCCAGACCTAACAAATCACGTACAAAGGAAATGCACATCTGTGCGTGCTTCAGCTAATAATAAATATTTCATTGGTGATAATAGTGGACCCTGATGTGGTCATTAAGACCCCAATGTCTGAACAACTGAACATGACAGTGAGTGAATTGATTCATTAAAAATAAAGGATCCCTTTCCCAGTATAATCTCAAGGTGCTTATTTAACTTCGTTGCAATCAGCAAAATTAGGCTTGATGTGCCCTTTCCAAATACTCTTAATCTCTATTTAGTGTCCACCTGCATTAACAGCTAATTTTCACTCGAAACAATAGTGATCACTTCACAAGATTTAAGACACCACTTAGCTCTTCTATTGTGAGAGTATGAATAATATGAAAACCTAAACAAATTGCATTAAAAAGGAAACTTGTGTAGGATTTATACAGAGTAATGAGTTGGGCGACAAGATCTAATAACTACACCCATTGAGGTCTGGAAAACTTCTGTGCGTTGCTTATAAGGTAGTAATTGAGATACAAGCAGTAAATCATATTTTGAAGGGATAATTAATATAATTCAGTTGCTTCTGTTGAATTGACCAATGTATTGACAATTTATCAAAATAATGTGAGATTATGATGTAATTATTGTCATGTCCTTCATAATTGTGTCTTTTAGTTTTTAAATTTATTAAATAATGGCAGCAGCAAACAAGATGATATACACATATCTTACTAAGTTCTTGTAGAAAATGTATAAAATGTTACATTTCTTTTACAGATAAAACCAAAAATTGGTGCGGGATCTTGTCCCTTCCAACTTGTCGCATATTGGAAATGCGAATGCACACATACTGACTTGCGTGTGGACTACAAGTACAACAGCCATGCTATGGCATCTCCATCACCTTTGCTCAACTTAACTGTTGCAGTACCACTAGATGGGACTGTCAGAAGTATCCAGTCAAAGCCTACTGCACAGTGGTGAGAATTCACATTCGTTGCACTTTCATAACCCCCATTCTTCTTTTCTCTCTCTCTCTCTCTCTCTCTCTCTCTCTCTCTCTCTCTCTCTCTCTCTCTCTCTCTCTCTC
>BLKR01016835.1:0-19686 GCA_011170035.1 Teleogryllus occipitalis
ATTCTGATTCACCACTTTTGCAATTAGACTCATCTGAATATTCAAATTCCGAATCATTATCTTTGAAACCAATACATTTAACATTTTCTTCTACGATATCAACATGTCTAGCAACAATTATTCTGTTGTTTACTAACACCCTATAACCGACTTCACTGTAACCTAACAAAACCCCTAAATCTGCTTTACGATCCCACTTAGATTTTCTCAATTGTTCTGGTACTCTCACAAAAACTCTACTCCCATATAAACGTAAATGTTTAGCATCAGGTTTCTTTTTGAAAAAAATTTCATAAGGTGTTTTGTTTTCAATAGTATTGGCTAATGTTCTATTTTTAAGATATGCAGCCGCACATACCACTTCTGGCCAAAATCTTCTATCAACTTTTGCTTCAGCTAATAAACATCGTGACATGTCCATAATTGATCTATTATATCTTTCAGCCGTACCATTCAATTCATGTACATAAGGTGGACAAGCATTCAAAACAATTCCTTTTTCTTTAATTAAATCATAAATTCTTTTGTTCAAATATTCTTTTCCATTATCACATCTCAATTTTTTTAAAGTTTTACCGGTCAGATTTTCAACTTCATTTATGTATTCTATAAAACAGTCATAAACTTGATCCTTTGATTTGATGGTATAAACTCTACCTATTTCACTATAATCATCAATAAACGAAAGAAAATATCTTTCCCCATTAAAACCTGTTGTTGCATGAGGTCCATTTAAATCTGTATGAACAATTTCTAAAATTTCTTTAGCACCGCTTCTATTGTTTTCAAAAGGTAAATTATGCATTTTATTTTCAATACATGTCTTGCATTTCATAAATTCTGATTCTAATATTCTAGGTATACCATCCAACAGTTGATCTTTACACAATGTTTGCAAATAGTTAAAATTTACATGCCCTAATACACGATGCCACTTTTCTTTTGATGTAATACCTCCCTTATTCTCGCTCATGGTATATACATTAGCTTCTTTAACATTGAGTGAACTAGTCATTTTATACAATCTTCCTTCTTTCCACGCAATCGCAATTAATGATTTTGATTAAAAATTTTGGAATTATTACCCACTGATACAATCTTGTGATTATCTGTGATTCTTGCATAAGATTTCTATCCATTTTCTCAACATAAAACACATTTCGCATTTCAATTGGAATTTTCTTACCATAAACTGGAAAATAGCTCATTACATGTCCGACTTTAGTAGCTTTTAAAAATTTACCATCTCCAATTTTAACATCTACAGGTTGTTTTAAATTTATACAATCAGAAAAATATTCATCGTTATTAATTACATGATCTGTGTAACCACTATCAAGTAACCAGTCAATTTGTAATTCATTTTTGTTACTCGTCTCTTTACACGCCACCATAGCTTGAATTTCTGTCAGAAAACAATTCATATTGCGTCCATTCTGTCGATAGCTGCCTCTGCCGCCTTGATGCTGACCGCCTCTTGATCCACGCCGACCACGTTGCCAGTCACCATAACCTCCATGCTGCTCGCCTCGTCCACGTTGCCAATTATTGTAACTCCCATACTGCTCGCCTCGTCCACGTTGCCAGTTATTATAACTTCCATGCTGCTCATTACGATGACGTTGCCAATTATTACCTCCTAGTTGATTGAAATTTCCTCGATTATTTCCTTTGTATTGTCCGCCACGTTTCCAGGACTCTCTGCCCCTACCAGTCTGATAATAACTTTGCTCCTGTTTCGTCAGTCTCATCTTGCTTTCAGTGTTGAACGCATTGGATCTTGTATTTAAATTTTCATCGTCGTCTCTCAATTTCATCATCTGGATCTTACTTTTCACAAATTCCACTGTTTTGTCTTCTTCTTTCAGAGCATCAATTAAATCACCAATATGTACGATTCTGGCAGTGTTCTCAACATGTAGTCCAGTTTTTCTTTTTCTGATACTTTAGCGCCCGCACACTTTAATTCATTTACTGCTTTCTCAAATTCACTGAAAAATACACGCGTATCGCTAAAATCCTTTAACCTCAATTTATCTAACTTGTTTCTGCAAACAATCTGTAATGCTGTTGATTCTTTGGAATACATTTCGTCAAACTTCTTCATGATTTCATGAGCAGTTTCTTTGTCACTCACGAACTCTAATTGTTTATTTGTAATAGCGCTGTATATGTAATTTATAGCCTTTAAATTGCACTCATCCCAATCTTCTTTGTCTGTACTTGTTTTTTTCCTTTTTAATGACTGAATAGCACTTTTTCAATTTTAAGTACACAATAACACGCTTCTTCCAATTTCCATAATCCTCACCATCAATCACTGGTATTGTAACATCTGACATTTTTCTTTCTGTTGAATATGCTTTGAATTCACATCACAAATCTCTATAACCAACGAACTGCTACCATGTTAAATAAAATAAGAATACTTGTATACACACACGAGTTTATTGACGAGTTCGGACTACATCATCAGACATCATAGTTTACAAAGAACTAGAATAAAATGGGAGAAAGGAACATCGTGCACTCGCTTATATACCTATACAATAGTTAGAAAGTAATATCATAGATGGCGGTTGTGTAATATAAATGTATGCATATTCCAACAGGCAGTACCCATGCTAACTTATGCATGCGAAAACTGGACAATAAATAGAACAGACAGAAGAAAAATAGAAAGCGCCGAAATGAAATTCTTACGTTCAGTAGCAGGTTACAATATCTTCGATAGACAATATAATTATGACATCAGAACGGAACTGAATATATTCAATCTGATGGACAGAATTCAATCATTTAGGAGCAACTAGCATGATCATATCCAACGCATGCCTCCAAACATAATTCCCATAATAATGTACACGTCTAATTCTAAAGGGAGAAGAAATGTTGGCTCGTTAACAAGATGGATCACTCTCTTGATGTGGAAACAGGCCTTAAGGTCTAAATCCATGAAGTAGAAGCAGAATCAATTGGAAATACATGCTAACAGATATAGATTATAGGAAAATGAATAGAATTGGAAACCCGTGAACAAAAAGCTCATTTACAAAATTATCCATAGCAAATGACAGTAAAATACTTTCGGATGCAGATAGATTGATAGTCTTATTATAACATTACCTGATAACCTACTCTTGATTTCTCCTGGGGTATCAATCAGGGGGGAGAGGATTGTCCACATGTAGTGCTGTTCGTCAGTTTCTGTTTCAGACACAACTTTGCGTCCACCTAATTTTGTAGGAATTGTACTCTTTCCTGGTAACTCGCCTGGTGTAAAATCATATTTCTGCGACAGTTCTGTGCAATGATTCCAGAGTGTTTTAAAAACGTCACTTCTGGAGAATTGTAAACCGTCTAAAGTACTTTTATAATTTTCGACTAGTGCCTTTGATAAAATATCACATTGTGTAAGTACTCTTCGAAGTAATATTAGATCAAAAATAAAGTTGAAATCCTCAACGCATTTCAACAGTGAACTAGCTTTGCGTCCATTGTGAAGATCAATTTCTGCGATATGATTTCATGCCGAAATGGTTGTTTCAAAATTTACAAGTAGGGAACGGACAGGTTCTACACGGCAGTACCATATAGTATCAATGAGAGACTTCAAAGTCAGTGTTCCACCACTGAATTATTGAGACATTGTTCGAATTCTTTCAAAAATGCTGTTTTTTAGCTGATTTTTCGATGAAGTTATAAAGACATTCAATAATGTAAAATATGTTCCTTATGGATGTAACTCCTATGCAAAAACTTACAATACATAAATTGAATGTATGAGCATGGCAATGTACCCTTTCCTCACAAACATTGGCCGGCAAAATTCTATTTTCCCAACCGCGCCGACAAGCTTGGACACCCCGCAGCCAGGGCAGGGGGAGGGACGCTAACAGGTAGAACCACAGTTCTTTCTGATTGGTGCAACATCCCAAGGGGTGGAAAGGACGCTGTCTCAGGGGGAGAGAGGGCTAGTTCGTTTACGTACGAGGCACAAATATCGTCATATTTCCTTGCCGAAAGAGATATTTTGCCTGCGCGTACGTCATGACGAAAAAATATTTCTGAGCGGGGTTTTCCGTCCAGAAATACTGTCATTAGACCAATCAATATTTAGCACTTTTGCAACAATTGTTCTAACTTTTAGAAAACCATTTGTAACTCCCGTCAAACTACTATTTTGAGATGTTCATTTCAGCCACAATTTGCAGTTTTCCCGGCCGTTCTAACGTATATTTCTAATTTGTTTATAATATTATAAATTGTTGCAAACTTGTTAATTCGCGATTTTCGGTTCTGGGACACCTGGAGATTCTTCCCTCTTTGGATTTGCAAAAGTTGCGCTAAATCCGTCTTTTTATGGCGAGTATGAACATAACTTTTATTTTGTTTTTATATTCTCTTTTAAGTCCTCCAATTGGCAAGTCAATATATTTATCAAATAGGGAGGAAATTGATTATTAACAAATTATTTTTCAAGGTGCAAGGTGTTGCTGCTTTTCTATCAAAGGGAGGTTGAGCAACCGAATAGCTGTATTATTAATTTTTTTCAAAGGCTCCTGTTAAAAATCAGGCTCCTGCTCAATACATCATCAACTCCAGTCCTACGCAGTCTCCTGCCAAAAAACCATCCCTTCCACCTTCCTTACGTTCTCCACCCCCCACCCTTGTTTCGAGCCCTGTTGCCTCTTCCTCTGAACCTACTCCCGTTTCTCCCATTCCCACTACCAATTCATCTACACCTGATGCCCCATCTTCCTCACAACCTGTCACTGCCGGGACACACTACAACCTTCGACCACGCACTCGAGGTAAAAATGGAGTAAATATATAGCAACTACAGTCAGATGCAGCAAAAAAAACAACATTGGAGTAGGTACTTGCAAAATAAACATTCTTCACCATAATGTTCATTCCCTTTCAAATAAAACTGAGTTTATCGAGGCAGCTCTACAGAGCGATCTTAATCAAATGGATGTTCTATGCTTTACAGAACATTGGTTATCTCCTAATGAACTAAGCTTTTTCCAAATTCCAAACTTTTACCTCGCAGGCTTTTATTGCAGAGAGAGAGAATCGCATAAAGGTCCTACGTATGGGGGTTCTTGTATTTACGTTAGAAGTAATATTGATTCTATCCTCTTGGCGGAATTAAATGTGTATTCCCTTGAAAATATTTTCGAAATTTCTGTTGTACATCTTACTTCACTAAAAGTGATAATACTTTGCATTTACAGACCTCCAACAAAGAGAACTGCAGATTATATTTTGTTCTTAGAAAACCTGGAGATAACACTTAACAAAGTCAGCAATCGCTCTTTTGAATCCATTGTTGTATGCGGAGATTTTAACATTGATTTTCTGGTCGAATCTTGCGAGAAAGAAACGTTTCTCAATTTAATTAATTCCTTCAATTTAGACATTACAATTAATATACCTACACGAATCACCCAGCATTCGATGAAGGCAATTGATCAAATTATAATTAACAAAACTACTACTCGATATGAAGTTGAAACCAAAGATTTAGGATACAGTGACCACGATGCACAAATTCTTACCATTATAAGAAATGCGATCACTGACACAATAAATAATACACGTATGACTAGATTGTTTACTAAAAGTAAAATGAAATTATTCATTGATTACTTGATGCAGGAGTCATGGGAAGCGGTTTATAATACTGTTGATACGAACGACAAATATAATTCTTTTTTCTTTCAACTCTTTTAATTCATTATAACACTTGCTTTCCTCTTCAAAAACGAAAATTAAATATTTCACGGAAAAGCAATTCTTGGATAACACAAGGAATTAGGACATCTTGTAAAAACAAGCGAATACTTTCTTTCATTTCTAAACGTCATGACGTATCTCAAGATTTTCTTATCTACTTTAAAAAATACAAAACATTGTTAGGAAAAGACATAAGGAAGGCTAAAATCATGAAAAACGATCAGGATATTTTGAACTCAAATAATAAAACAAAAGCAATGTGGAATATAATAAAAAATACGACCAAATCAACTAGAAAACCCATAGAGAATGTTGTTTTAAAATACAACGATTTAAATGTAAACGATCCGGCAACAGTGGCTAGTCTCTTTAACCAATACTTTTCGAGAATTGCTGCCGATCTCACTCAGGGTCTTCAGCCACAAAATTCAAAAACAGACAGTTCACCCAAAATTTTAGACACAATGTTCATTCCGAAACTTCTTCATATGAAATTCTCAAAATAATCGGTAAACTAAAAAATAAATATTCGTCCGGTTTAGATGAATTCCCAGATTCTTTGTTAAAGACTTGTGCGTATGCCATTATACACCCGTTAACTCACATATTTAATGCATATTTATGCACCGGAACGTTTCCAGATATTTTCAAAACAGCTAAAATTAAGCCGCTCTTCAAAAAAGGCAACAAAAATGAAATTCAAAATTATCGGCCCATCTCTCTTCTATCAGTTTTTTCAAAAATATTAGAGAGACTTTTTTACGTACGAATGGAAACCTTTCTCACTAAACACGACGCGCTTTCAGATTGCCAACATGGATTTAGAAAATCAAAATCAACGGAAACAGCTATATTTTCTTTTCTTAAAGATGTCGCCTCATCATTAGATCAAAACGAGGCACCTATTGGATTATTTTTAGATCTCTCAAAAGCTTTTGACATCATTAATCATGACATTTTACTTTCAAAATTACCTTAATAAGGAATCCGTGGTATTGCTCTAGATTGGTTATGTTCGTACCTTAAACAACGATCTCAGAGAGTTGAAATACCTTACTGGAATGATGGAACATTACGTACGCACCTTTCCGACTCTTTGCCCATTGCATGTGGAGTTCCTCAAGGATCGATTTTAGGCCCTATTCTGTTCCTACTTTACGTAAACGATATGCCCTCGACGATTCGAAATGGAAGAACGGTTCTCTTTGCGGATGATACGAACATCCTTTGCAATAAAGAAACCGTAAATAGTATAATATCAGATGTTTCAAATTGGTTCCGAAATAACAAATTAATAGTAAACGAAAAGAAAACGGTTTTAATGCAGTTTTCCATTCAAATAAACAATTCTGTGCTCCATTGAAAATGAACAGTGTACCATTGACTGATGTTAAGGCAACAAAATTTTTAGGTCTCTCAATTTAGTCAAACCTTAAATGGAACGTCCATTTAAATGAATTGAACACAAAATTAAGTTCATTATGCTACGCGTTCAGAATTCTTGCAAATTCAGTCAGCCTTCATACTGCTCGTTGTGTATACTTCGCGAATGTTCATTCCCGCCTGAGATATGGCATAATATTCTGGGGAAATATATCTTATAGCTCCCAGACTTTTTAGATTACAAAAACGAATTGTACGAATAATAACCAAATCCCACTCACGTGATTCATGTAAGCCTCTCTTCATTAATCCAGGAATTCTACCATTACCGTGTCTTTTTATTTACGAATCAGTGGTTTTTGTAAAAAATGACTTGCTCAAGGGCGGAAATATTTTTTCAGAAAATGCCGAAGTCTATTACTATAACACGCGACGTAGAAATCATATTCATCAGGTGACAGTATCAACAGCTTATTACAAAAAATTCACATACAATACATGTACATTATTTTACAACACTTTGCCAGATGACATTAAACGATTAAATTCAATAGAAAAGTTTAAATCCCAAGTGAAATCGTTTCTGCTGCATAACTGTTTCTATACAATTAGAGACTATACTGAGCCTCTCAAGAGAAGTAACATTAATTTTAACAATGATACATAATGCATTAATTACCATTTGGACTGTATAAATGAGTACAAACCAGGGACCGAATACCGAAATAATAGCGGTAAAGGTATTGATACCGGTATACAAATACCTTTACCTCTATTATACCTTTATTCAAAATACGTTTAAAAATACCGGTATAAGACGTCAAATACCGGTATTTTTAGAGGTATTTTACCTTTATCCGACGTCTATACCGGTAAAATACCTCTATTTAAAGGTATTATACCGGTATTCTCTCATCAAAATACCGGTATTTTCATAAGAAAATACCGGTATTTCAGTAGAATCATACAGGTATTTGGGGGAAATTCATTGTGATTTTTTCCGCTGAGATGGCTCAGAGGAAACAACTATTTACACGGCAGAGTTTCTGACCGGGAGGTCCTAGGGTTCGAGTCCCGAGGGTGGCGGATTTTGGACACATATTCTAGTTAGGTCGAGTTCTGCCGTTGACTGGGAAGTCGAGTTCTGTCGTCAGACGGAGGGACCAGCCAACGGTCTTTCGCACACATCAACACGAGCTCGTTCGCTGACCTTGGACCTCACGTCCGGGCGCAGAGCTTGGCGACATGTGATAGAGTGTTGAAAATTTATCCGTATAAATCTCGCCCTTTCTAGTAGCGATAAAAAATGGAGAAACGTGTCTTCTTATCCATAAATGAGTCTTCCCACGCATACCAAACTTCCTTCTTGCACGACTGTGTTTATCACTAAATACGATTATTTGCTTAAATTTGATCGTATCACTAACATTCCCGAAAATAATTTTTTCAGTTGGCCCAGTTTCCTTATTCTGCACCATAATTAATAATTAAAATTATATATTAATTAATTACATATAATTATTAATTATAACTAAAACAATAATAAAAATTGACATTGAATGCTAATAGACATTAACTATTCTTACGCGAGGAAACAGAAGCGTTATGTTTAATTCAAAATTAATGATTGAAGCATGTTTAATTTACATCCATGTATTATTTAAGAAATTTCATGAAGAAAAAATATTAATAGTACTATATAATATTAATTAATTTTAATAAATATTTTACAATATTAATACTAATTAAATTTTAAATGTTTGCATTAAATTTGTGTAAATTAATTTATTATTTTGTTTGTTAGTTTATAAATTTATTTAAATTAAATGTTAATTTTAATTAAAAAGTAAAAATGTTAATATTAATAAACTCTTTTTTATTAATTAATAATGTTAGTATATATTTCTTATTATTAAAGAAGAAACACTCTTCTCGAAGTGGGCTCCTCCAGATGCATTTTACATTGTAAGCTACCCGCGTAGAAGGGAACGCTTGCCCACATGCAATGTTAATAGCTAATAACAATAATAATAATAATAATAATAATAATAATAATAATAATAATAATAACATAATAATTTACTTTTATTACAAATTTTCTCAATATTTGCAGTTAATGTCAAAATATATTAAACCCTTAATATAAACTAGAAAAATAACATTTTATTTTAGCCCTATTTATTAATATATAATTAAGATTTAATTGTGAAATGAAGTAAAAGGAAATCATTTTGTAACAATAACAAAACTGGGCCTGAAAGCGAGAGTGTTCGTGATTATCTCAAGGTGTCAACGCTTCCTCAGTTCGCCGAAGGAGGGGTCGGGGAGGGAAGAAACGGTCCTACGCCTACGGCCGGCGCATACGTTGACAGTCTCTCCATGTGCGAAATACAAAGACAGGCTTAGGTCATCTCTCAGGTCAGATGAGATATGGCTCGATAAAGGACGCTAAGAAAAGGTTCTCTTCAATGGAATCAATAATTATTATTTCGTATTTCAACTTTTCCGAAGTTTAAATTAAGGGAGGTTTTCAATACATACAACGTATGCAAAACGTAAACGCCCGAACACAAAACATTTACAATAATAAGAATAGAATTTAATACAGTTGTTTAATATATATATATATATATATATATATATATATATATATATATAAAATATAATTTAAACAATAAATAACAATTATGAAATGATATTTGATTAATAAACATTTTGTGAGATATTATTAACTAAAGTAACCTATTTTTTCAACATGTATGGATGGTAAGCTATATTTCTTCATTGAAAATACCGGTATAATACCGGTATAACCTTTATGGACGTCCATACCGGTATAGACGTCCTATAGAGGTATTTTACCGGTATAAAAGAATAAAGGTATTTGAAAAAGGTATGGAAAAATACCGGTATTATACCGGTATTTTTTACCGGTATTCAATACCTTTTCGGTCTCTGGTACAAACAACCTCTAACAACTATTGTACTACAGCTTCCGGGTCAATGACCCCCATCTCGATCAGGTTTTTCGTCCAGTTTCCCTGATCCATTGAGCAAATGCTGAGATGGCCCCTTGTTTTGCTTCTGGACATAAATGTAACTTCATTTTCTGTGCACGTCTTCTAGAATTCAGTGGGAAATATTATTATTCAAATTATCGTTTCCATGTTGTCGCAGCAGGAAGTAATAAGAGCCAAAATGTATTGCTTATTTATCCTTGAAAATAGATTTTATTTCATGGGAGTTTTTTGTTTGTTGTTTTCTCCCTTTCAAAATTCAAAATTTATGGCTTATTTATCCTTGAAAATAGATTTTATTACATGGGAGTTTTTTTTGTTTTTTTTCTCCCTTTCAAAATTCAAAATTTAAGTAGTATATGACTTAGTGTAGGAATCACGGAATTTTGAAAATGTGCACACAATTCACTTTTCCCCATAGCACGTCATACGCAGTTTTTAACTGTTTTTTTGACGTGAATAAATAAATAAAAAATAAATAAATAAATAAATAAATAAATAAACAAATAAATAAACAAACAAATAAACAAACAAATAAACAAACAAATAAACAAACAAATAAACAAACAAATAAATAAACAAATAAATAAACAAATAAACAAATAAATAAATAAACAAATAAATAAATAAACAAATAAATAAATAAACAAATAAATAAATAAATAAATAAATAAATAAATAAATAAATAAATAAATAAATAAATAAATAAATAAATAAATAAATAAATAAATAAATAAATAAATAAAAATCGAGAGTTAGAAACTATGTGTTCCTCTTGTTTTACCATTACCATTCACAAATAGGGAAACATACTCTTAGCTGTTTCCTGTAAACTGTATTGGATTGGATAAATGGAATGTTAAAGAAATATTTATTTTGTGTGTTGAAAGCTCACATGAGTAGAATCACACGTCACAAAATGCTACTTTATTTACACAAATTTAGAAATTTCTAAATGAACGTATATAAACTATAAGTAAATATTTCGAATTCACTTTATCATTCGATAATTCAGGATCATCTTTCTAAAACTGTTAATCTGATGTTTTTAGGCTACACTACGAATGCGAGTACATGTGAAATCGTGTTGCATTCTCTCTTTCTCTACATCAGTAATGTAACCGCTCATAAGTCGGTCACATCGTTTGAATAGCGCGCGACAATATTAAACTACGACCAAAGCAGTTATAGTTCCGCTGAACTACAAGGGAGTGCGCCAGCGAGAAAAGATATTATATATCAGATCCTGAGTGAAAGTTCTGAACGCACTCACGCAGCAGAAATCAACATCCAATGAGGAATCGCCTTGATGAATTTACGACTGCGCGTTCAGCACCCCAGGGAAAAACGTTCTTTCTACTATGAACCTTCGGACGGAACGGAATTGCACTGTCTTGCGTTATAGTTCGAACGGACATTATAAGTATTCTTTCTTTCTACTGTGAACCTTCGGACGGAACGGACCTGCACTGTCTTGCGTTATAGTTCGAACGGACATTCGAAGTATTTCTTTTTTTGCTGTGAACCTTCGAAAGGAACGCACTTGTACTGTCTTGCGTTATATTTCGCTTGGACATTCATATTTGATGGAGACCGCCGTCGAGCTGAGTTACTTCGCGAGGTCGGCGTGCAACTAGTCGACGAGGGACGGTTTTCCACGACGCAAGAGGCTAATTTGACCTTGCACGCAACGGACCACCGCCGTCTGCTGGAGTGGCAGGAACGTGTCATCGCGGCGACGTTGTGAGTCAAAAAGACCAGGTTTTAAAACTCTAACAAAATCTTTTTTTAAAAAGAACAGTTGAGAGGAGGGTAAATCACGCATAAGAATATAGAGAATTCACCTCACGCCCAGACAGAGATAGTCAGGTATTCAAATTATTGACTATTAAGCGTAACGTTTCAGTATTTTTTTCAATGTAGTGAGAATTCAGATAGATTGTTCATGCAAAATGATGTAAAATTTATTCTTTTAATTCTTTTGTTAAGCTGCTATATTTGTTCTGCTAATGAATATTCTTTTCTGCAATTCATGATTTAAATTGTTTGTAATCAAATAGTAAAGAGGATAATAAGTTGCGTGATAGTGAAACAGCTTATTAGAGGGATATTATTTATTGCACCAATGTATTTAAACTGTATATGCAAAGTGTATATTGTTCATGTAAGTTTTTCTTTCAGCAATGTATGTGATTTGACGCTTTTTTTGTTTGTGGATTGTGAAGAGGTATTTCATTGTATTTGTGTAAAAGTGGAAAATTATACTGGGTCATGCAAAGTAGTTTACAAATAGAAAAGGTATAACTGCAGTTGATTAAAATTTAGGAAATTGCTGAACAATACAGCAAGTATTAAGAATTTCTAGATAACGTGTATATTTTAACAAAATTGTAACACAAGATTTTGGTTTATTTCCATGAGGTTACATTGTTACCTAAAAAAAGAAAAGGTTACAGTAAGTACATGCAAACAGATTTGTTTGTTACAAAATTAGATCACTAGCGGACCTCCTAAGTATCAATGCGAATTTTAAAATATTTGTTCTTTATAAATCCAGCAAAATGGCACATTTTTTAAAATTCTAACGATAACGAACAGAAATTCTCTAGGAAACCTCCATTGCCATGTGAAATATCATTGCGAATTCTTAATACTGTTACGATCCTAGGTGGTGAATTAAAACTCAGGTATTATTTTAACAACAAACGTTTATTTTGTTTCTTATCACAATCACTGAAAACACTTGATTATTCTTTCCACGTCACACTTCTCTTGATTATTTATTTACACTACACTTCTCTTGATTATTTATTTACACTACACTTCCCTTCATTATTTATTTACACTACACTTCCCTTCATTATTTATTTACACTACACTTCTCTTCATTATTTATTTACACTACACTTCTCCTGATTATTTATTTACACTGTTCACTTCTCTTATACTGTCGCACAGTTCTAAGCACTGACCACAGTTCGATGCACTGGCCACAGTCCACTGCACTGATCGCAGTTCACGGCGCTTGCCACGGTTCACGTCAGTGAGCACAATCACTGCACTGCTATTCACTGCGATGCATACACTTCACAGCTCAGCTTCCACTTCACATATAAGACTGACTCGCGGTCGCCGGCCGCCGCGTATTTATACTTGGCAGGCAGCGTCGAGAACTTTCCGGACCTCGCGATACGCCCTGCGAACTCTCAGGGACAATCTGGTGCAAGAACCGCCGGCATATGACGCAACCCGCGCACAATGGCAGCTATGGTGGCGCCGGCAGATGACGCAATCCACGCATACAGGTAGTTCGTGGTGGTGCCGGCAGATGACGCAATATTCGTTACAAATATTCGTTACAATATAAAAAGAATGGCCAAGGTTAAATTACCTTCTTCGGGAGATCACAGATATCTCATCCGCAATGAAATTTCATTGCAAATTTGTATGTGTTTGCATTGTAATACATATTTTTAAACAATATTAATATTTATATTTAAAACATTTTTTAGATTAGCGAACATTTCAATGAAATTTCGTGAATTCCTAAATGCTTCGAAATAAATACTACTAAAATTCAATAATAGGGGCGTCTTAAAATATAACGAAGATACGTACTTGGTAAAATGAGTTGTTACTACTAAAAGAAAACAAAAAACATGTTAAAACAATTCAAAGAGATTTAGCGTTTATGTTTACAGTTTAGTAAATATCAATGCCGTAGCATTTTTCAGTGAAAATACTTAGAACGAAGTTCGTGGTCAAGTTATATTATCTTCCCAACACAGACTACATTTTTTAGTTTCAATCCCACAAATATCGTCAGAGATCGAAAGTTGTTTGTTTGACGCTACTCTCCACTCTATGAAACTCCCGAAACCTTGAATTTTGTACGACCATCTGCACTGGAAGGACGTAGCGGTTTATCAAAAGAAAACGGGCCATTCAAGGTATCTAATGTTCAATCCTTGAAAAACTTCAACCAATAAAACCTACTCCTAAGAAAAATCAATGCTAATGTTCACCGCTTAACAATGTGTTTACTATTTCGATGTTTTCAACATTCGAGTAATCTTCAGAAAACGCTTGTTTTTCCAGGTTATTAAAAAAACAATTAATAAATATTAGCATTTATTCTCGTTATTATTTGTAAAACATTGGAATATATAAGATGTTATTTGATTTATGTCTTCAACGGATGCCTGAGATTAAAACAAAAACTGAAAAGCAGAAAAAATGAAAGTAATTGTGAGTGATTGATGAAGTTAAATGATGAAATGAAAAACAATGTTTCTTGCTTCATATAACGCCCCCTTGTTTAATAAACATGTAATTACCCGTGATAAATATATTTAAACATGCAAATTAATGAAAATTTTGAAAATTAAAATTATCAATAAGACTTTGATTCATCTTATTACATGACGAAATTGGAGAATTCAAGCAAAGTTCTTAAGCCGAAATTAATGACCAATTGAATATTGTAATACAATGTTACGATTTGAATATTATAGAAAGTTAGACGCAATTTGTCGAAATTGAAGTGAACTATTATTTTTGTTTATATTTGACTCATTGTCCTGGGAAAGATAATATCTGACAGTACTTATGTTTACAGTTCTTGTGCCATGGGTTTGTTCTAATGCTACTTGCAGAATGCAAATTGTTGTTTTTGGTATTAATGAAGCATAGATATATGCAGGTCTTCATTTCTGCCGGCACGCGACAGAGCGGCGCACCGTGGGCCAGAAATGCCTCAAAGCTGGCCAAAAGTCCAAAAACCTAACTTGCACCCATGACGCTCAGATTTCGCCTATCATGAGACCAATGCCTATCCCTTACACAAGCATGAACAGAAATTCAATGCTCCGTTCTAAACCTTCGGAACTGAGCTGCAAAGCAGGGTTTAGTTTACTTCTGATTTCTGTCGTGACGATAGTTATACTGAAAACCCGTATTGGCACCATCAGCACTCAGCAGCTTTGCAGATATCGATCTGCTCAATATCTCAGTTTTGAGAGGGAGGTTTTCTTATTTTCTAGTAAAGAGTACTTCTATTTTTGTGAATAAATTTTTAAGTTAATTTTTTACAAATAGATTTGCGCATTTGTATCGAACAATGGAGATATCGTAATTATCTTGGAGGCTTTTATTTGTTACTTTCGCTTACTTCTAGTTAGGAAATAATTTTTTTCAGAAAAAGAAAGTGTGAGGAAAGTGATCGTGTTAAAAAATTACTGCGCATTACAGCGTTTTGTGAGATAAACAAGTTGTGCTGCGGAGCTCGCACTGCCTGCACTCGGTACAGCTTATTGCGTCTTCCTCGCATAAGGCACTTCCTGGCTCATGTTAAAAGAGTAAATAACACTTTTAAGACGATTTGCATTACAAAACAAACATTTCTTTTTTGTAGACGAATTTCTACAAAATAATGAAAAACGAGGTATGTGAAATTCTATTGGAAAGCCCCGGTCGTCGCGACGCCAAATACCGCAGTGAGTCGTCTTACAGATGCTGAGAAAATATAAAATGAGCTATTTACAAGACAACGGCAAACTGTACAGTCCAAAATAAAGCGTTTGCGAGTTGGGACAAATGCAATAGAAAAAGTGATAAGTTTTTAAAAGAAAATTTAGCTTGGTTGAATGAAAGATTTATGTTGCCATCTGAGAATCCTACACCATAAGATCCCAAAGATTCTTCAAACCTGGGAGGCCCTTTTATTTAATATGAAGCAAATAGTGAAAGGAGCAAAAGAAGGGAAATAAAAAACCCTTCGTGAGACCCATTCTTCATCTATGCTGATCTACACCACCCAATGCGTCTGCACCCCGAAAGGGCAAAGGGCAAAGCTTGGCTGATGAAGGAAGCTTTGAGAATTCTAACCCGGGACACGAAAATAAGGTGTGTGTGTGTGTGTGATAGTCAAAGAACAGAGATTCAATTCAGTCTGCTACTGCTGATGAAGCGTTATCCTTTAATGGTCAATGCACAGCTCAGTGAACACCAATTCCAGGTTGCCCGAGATAGTTTCAAGGAAAGGGGAAACTTACTGTCCTCCACACATAACAAAGTAGGGGCTGCTAAGAAACGATGTTCACTTCGCTTTACAGAATCGTCAGAACTGTCACGTACATCTGCAGTCTACTCGACAATACTGCTTTTCAAATAATTTCGCGCACCAAAAATCTTTCAGCACCCAGCTCAAGTTTGGTAAACAAGAGGTTTTGTTGGTAGCACTTAGCACAATGAGTACAAACAGGAGACTCTTTCATTGATACAGGTATGTTTGTTGTTTATTTAGTATCGATTTAACTTTGTCACTTCATAAGAAACAAAACATCCTCAACTACCATACATTCGCTATTGCAGACTGATTAAGTTTCATTTCCAAAATATAGACAAATATTTCAGAAATAGAAACACCTCAGCTAATTAAAAATGAAGAATGTATGCAAAATCAAATTAAACAACTTAGGTCAACTCGTATTTCGATTGAGCCTTCTGAGTAATATTGTTTCCACGACATGTTTGTTATTATGGTCGACGGAAAGGTATCCCAGAGTACTTTATCAACATCAATTCAGAAATGCTATATCTGAAAAACAGCTCCAAAGGAAATGAATGATTTACATGAATTATTGATAAGGATGAATTTACTCTCCCTGTCTATAAAAAAGTACTTCAAGCAACGAAGATGAAATAACACGAAAAATCGCAAAAAAAAAATTCCTCTGTGCAAAAAATTAAATATCTACTTCTGTTGAATAACATGATTTTACGCATTTATATGCATTGCATTATTTAATTACCATTCATTTCTTTCTTAAGAAATTAGAAAATTCGTACAGGGGAGTTTTGGCCAGATTTCGACGCTTCCTGGCCCAGTGTGCAGCGTTCCGTAACATTGGGAATAAATATTAAGCTTTATTTTATATAAATAACTATTGCTATTACATTAAGAATGAATTTGAGGAGCGTTCCGGCACCTACAATTTTAAAAATAAAGCACTGGATACATGTATTATAATTCTTATTACGACACTGATCTCAGTTTCGTCAAGTTTGACTCTAGACAATCAAAGTGATTGACCAATCAAAGTTTACCCTCCTAAATAAAGTTTATCTTACTACACATTCTATTTAACAATGTGTCTATACATACTGTCTAGACAAAACTAGTTCTGCTCCAATATTTTCTCCTACGATCTCTGGTCCTTACAACTAACATGTCTGACATGTTTCCCCTCCACCACTAACTACACAGCTGAACTTCCTCCTTCCCAGCGCAAAAAAATGTGAAACATTTTTATTTGTAATTCTTAAAAATTCAGAGTGTTTAATTTACATTAATTCACAATCTAGTTATAAAAACAGAATCCATAATGAAAAAATCTCTAAAATCTCTTGCGTCAATATTGTTTTTCGACAATGTTTATATTGGTTTGCAATTTTCGAAAATTTAGATTTTTCGCAAAAAAAATTGGTCGTGGGCCATTTTTAAACGTCTTTTTCTTCGAGGAATAAATCTACTGAAAAACAATTGGAGCTCTTGAAGAGAAAATTTGGAAAGTATGATGGGTTTTGGTGCAAAGTTCCGTCAAAATTAACAGATACGTTTCAAATTCGAGGATGCGTGACATCCCCCAGATCATTCAAGGAATATCCATTTTTGTCAAAATCCTGAGGCTCTAGAATTACCCACACGTAAAAGGACTGACGAAAAGGGTTTTCGAAAATCACCTTTTTAGGTTTAAAACACAAGCGTTTTGACAGCCCTGTGTATAAAATGTAATAAACGAAGACGATCAACAATTCACTTTTTTCGAATTAGCGACATACAAGACGTTTTCTCTATGAAAATTTCGACCCTTTCTCCTGCAGCATTACATAATTCTCTGTTTACACTAGTATATGTGAGATTAAAAATTTGCTAGCTTTGCTAGGATTTGAACTCGTGTCAAGTCATCCAGAAGACTGGCTCGACCGCACTACGCGCCCTCCTGTTTTCTAAGTGAGAAACATTTCATCCAAATTACGTACATATTTTTCATTGAATAACTTCCTCTTATTATGCACTATTGTAATAAAATTTTTTAAAGAGGTCAGGCGGAAGAGCAAGCTAAATGGCCAGAGTCTCGCCACCAAAAAAGATATTAATTAATTAATTTAAATATTTATTTAAAGTACTTATGTATGTATTTATGTATTTTTTAATATTTACATTGGGCACAATTTGTTGACATTATTGGATTAATGACATGTGGTTTAAATAGTTACAAAAAATTTATCTCTAACAGATTTTTTGGAAAACAGCTCAAATTGCCACATTTTGACAAATGCTCATGTGCTCAATTTCCTTAAAAACTCTAAAAGCTCTAAATTATTCATCGAAAATGTTCATATAGGACGAGGTTTTACTCTTCATTAATAACGTAAAGTATTGAGTAAAAAGAGTAAAGTAAGTATTTCGATTCTTCTATTATGAAAACGAAAAATTATATACTTTATTTGCTATAAATTATATACTTATTATCTTAATATGTACTTTACGCGGCGATAGATGTCTGCTTGCAAGAGATGGGCAAGAACGTAAAGCCCGTCCACACAAAGGAAATTAGAAAACTTTATTACCTGAAAATCTGTTCCATTCCATAACACCACTAGTTTCAAATTGAAGAAAACCCTGTCCAACAGACTCAAGTCGAAGCTTTGAGATTTTGAAAACCATTCTTTAAAATTTTGGCGTTCCTTACATGATGCACATTTTCAAAATTTTCTCAAAAATGGCTTAAATTTTTTTCTTTTTTTTTTTTTTTTTGTAAGAATGGGGTAAAATACACTTATAATGGCATAGATCCGATTTTCATGGTTAAATATGAATGTTCAAAAATTTCAAGTTTGAATTTTCTTCGGCGTCTTCTTACAACTACAATATTAGAGATAGAGAGTTTTCCTTCAAATAAAATTTGTTGCCCATGGTTACTTCTTTCATTAAGTTCGTGTAATTTTTCGAAAATTTTAATAGTTTTCTTGCAGTATGCCGGGAAATATTTGCAATTAAAAAAAATATTCAAAACTGGCTCCAAATTTTTTCTTTAAACTTTGGTAAAAATAGTGCTTAATTCACTCTATAAGATGACATAAACGCCATATTGCTCTATTCTTTTGTTTTTTTTCAAAATTTACAAATATAAATCAAATGTAAATTTTTTGTCTTATCTCTCATGTCGTTCATATTGACATTACCGCCAATGTGTTTCCATTATTGTATTTTTTATGCATGTGCTTTAACTTATGTCAAGTAAATTTTCCGACAACTGAACAGATTTTTGTAAAAATAAGCTCAAAATTTCCGTATTTTCAGAAACGCTCAAATACCACTTTCTAAAAAAAATGGCACCAAATTTTTTCTTCAAACTTTTCCAATGAGCAGTTCTAATTGCATTGTTTAATATGAAATAAAGTTCATTTTGGTGTTTTTTTTTTGTTTTTTCAAAAATTTCAGAAATGTAATTTTTTTGAAAATCACTCTCGCTCTTT
>BLKR01016836.1:0-19645 GCA_011170035.1 Teleogryllus occipitalis
ATTACAGACTGTTGGGTGCCATAATTTGTACTCGTACTTAATTGAACCTATCGTTTGCCCCTTTTTAGCTAGCTAGTTTGTATAAAATCTCTCATAACCTGCAGCCGTGGATAAGGTGGTGGTCCTATACAGGAATCCAAGCGAGGTGACTGGATTGTGCGTGCTAGGGTATTACAGTAAATGACGACGCATGCTCTCAATTGGTAAAAACGAACAAATTTTTTTGTTTATTCGTTTATTACCGCTTTCGGGCTTTTTTTTCTTTCATCATATGCGATAACAACTCACCGTCTTTCCCTCCACACTGATACACAGTAATCCTATGACATAGACATACCAAGAAACAAAACACAACAAAGAAACTCATTCACGCACAATAATAACAAAACAATATGAAACCTCACTCACACATCGAATCCGCATTCCCTGACTTTCTTTTGATCATTTCTTAATTTAATTTTTATTAAACAAAACTTGGTCTTCAACAAATTCTTTTCCGCTACGGAATGCGTCTTCAGATGAAGTGTCTGCAAAGAAAGTCACACACACACACACACACACACACACACACACACACACGTGTCACTTCCCTGTTTTGCGGCTCAGCTTTCGTGGCAACGATGTCCCGTGGCCGCCGTCCGGTGCCTTTCGATGCGCGGTCGCCGTCCACTCCTGCTCGCGGTCGCCTTCGGAAACCAATTGTCGCGAACCGCTATTGTCCACATAAATATTATTCGGTTGCTAGTCCGTCACCGTTTGACAAAATTGTATGTACTCGTTGCGTACTGTTCTGCAAAACAAAACAAAACAAAAACCAACTATTTTTCGCGTTTCATCAAACACGTCATTTCTCGAAATTACTATCGTTTACATCCATTTACATTCAAAATGAACGTCCAATTGTTTGATCTCAGCATCTTTTCTTTTGTATCTTATAACGAGATGTTCGTAGCGTTGAATTTCCTTACAATAAATAATATCTGATTGTCCGTAATCACAAAAAAAAATTCTACTTGAAAAAAAAAATACTCCCGAATTTTGTTCCTTTTGCTAACACTTCAAAATTCCAACAAACGTCACAACTTTACTCTCTATTTGAATTACCACACTTTCGAAAGAAACTTAACTACGCGCCAGTTTCCCGCACACGAACCGTTCATCCCGGTACCCACGACACATCTGTCCTCACATCGAAATTTTTTTCAGCAACCTGCATTGTTACAAAAGGCTTCTGGAACAAAATAGTTCCCACTCGCTTGCTTTTAATCTGTAGTTAATTCCGATGACTTTCTTCTCTTCGTAACATGGCGTCATTTGTTTATACTTCTAGTTCATTGCAAACTTCCAAATATTATATTATAATTTTGCTTCCGAACATGCGACAAAGTTGACACTAATTTTGTCGTCTTCCCCGTGTTTTAATCTATTGTTTCCCAATGTTTCAGCCAAATCGGTTTGTGCGTTTTGTTACAATTCTTAAAAAACCATGTTTACAATCTCTCTTTACTAGCTCAACAATGGCCATATTATGTTCATGTTACATTAAAAATTCAAATTCTATTTCAATTTATATCTTTCGAATGCGTTGACCGAATTTGATGCCGTTTGTTTTATTTAATTTCATAATTTCTGTTCTACCGGACGATTATGTTCAATTTTCACAAATTTCACGCGCTATAATTCTTTATTTTAATTTTGACTTGTAAAATGTTTTCTGTCGGCACCGTTGTAATCGATACACAAGCTTATTCCTTGTCACATTTTGTAAAGTTGCATCTGGGTTTTTTTGTCTCGAAATGATAGATCATTACAATATATATATATATATATATATATATATATATATATATATATATATATATATATATATATATATATACATAAATGAATGAGCATGAGGAGAAAGGGAACAAATAAAATATGCATTTTTTTTATTTTCAAAAGTTTTTCTTTAAGGCAAGGCAAATTGTACTGTGAATGAAGGAATAACATTGTTTATGTGTTTGTTAACTATAAATTGCAAGATGGACCAAGAAGTACTGCGGAGGAAGGGATCAAGTCACTGACATGTTCCGTTACTCCTCAGTACTATAATTTTCGTTTTGAATGTTTGCAATGCCTATTGCGTTATGCATGTATGCAGTTCTTCGGTAATGCCATCCGAAAAATCATTATCCTGTTATTTTCAAAGGGAGTAGCAGAATAAGATAGGCAATAGCGCCCCATGGGGATTAAATTTTTTTTATGTTCAAATTCGTATTTGAAGGGTGAAAGAAACAAATATTTCGCCGGATTTAAATCAATTTATCCTGAGAACTTCGTACAATGAAAAAAACGTGTTTTTGGCTTCTATTATTTTACATTACGCCTATGAATATTGACTTTCATCGTTAATACCATTCTCTATAGACCATAAGGACGTTTTAAGAATTTTTTCCTTTTTTACAGCCTTTCCGTTTTCATACAGATAATTAAAAGTGAGAAATATAGAGAGACAGAGATAGACAGAGAGACAGACAGCGGGAGAGAGAGACAGACAGACAGCGAGATATTGATTGGTTGGTTGGTTGGTTGGTAGGTAGGTGATTCCGGGCGCGTCAACAGCTTTGGTCATTAGTCCCGTAAGTGTAGCGCGTTTTTTTCCTTGGGAGATGGCAGTGATCTTCCCCCACTGGATGGCGAGATCCGGCGCCGTCCTACCGTCGGCTAGCAGGGTTTCCCTCTAACCAGAACTCTCCCAGCCGCTTTTGAAAAAATATTTTTTAAATAATTTACTTTAGTTTCAAACAAATTGAGCAAAAACTAGTTTGTTTGTTTTTTTCAAAAAAAATGTATTTGACCTTTTTAAAGATCACGTACATAACAAGTTTTGTTTGAAACAAAATTTCTATCTTCAAATTTGTTCTTTTGCAATGTTAACTTTTTCCAGTTTTCGAAAATAGAGAGTTCGCCGGAAATGAAATTAGCACCAATGTTTTACCGTCCTTCGATGCATACGAGGAGAAAATTGAAAAAAAAAAATGAACCGGTTTTGAATTATTGAAAAATTGGCTATATGTCATTCACAAAGGCAGCCGTGATTTTGACGATTCTAGACCGACCGGGCAAGCGAACGCGTCTCGTCGGTGAAAACGCGCGGATTCTCCATAAGACTTATTGTGCCTTCAGAAGCAGAAAAGCGGAATAGCTTCAATGTCAACGCTAAACGTATGGCAGTAGCAGAGCATATGGTTCACATAAGACGTGCCGTTAAGTTTCTCAAGAAATTGACTGATAGAAGTAGTGAATCTCTTCAACCAACACTTTTCTAGAATTCCGGTTGATCTCAGGAAGGGACTAAAGTCACAAAATTCAACATCATATGCTTCTCAAAAAATGTCGGCACGATGTTTATTTCCAAACTTTCTTCCAAGAAATCCTCAGAACAGTCAGTAAACTAAAAAATAAATATTCATCTGGTTTAGATGAATTTCTGGATTGTTTATTAAAAACGTGTGCACCTGCCATTATACACCTATTAACTCACATTTTCAGTGCTCCCTTGTGCACAGGAAGATTTCCAGATATTTTCAAAACAGCAAAAAAAATTTTCTGTCCACTTTTTAGAAAAGGGAACAAAAACGAAACTCGAAATTACCGGCCAATTTCTCTTTTGTCAATTTTCTCAAAAACATTGGAGAGGATATTCTACACTCGAATGGAAACATTTTCTCAGAGAAAACGAAGCGTTTTCACTCACAAAACGCCTTTAAAAAATCAAAATCTACGGAAACCGGGATTTTTTATATTCTTAAAGATGTTGCTTCATCAATGGACCAAAATGAAGAACCCCTTGGGATATTTTTAGATCTTTCGACGTTATTAACCATAGCATCTTACTCTCAAAATTACCTTCTTTTAGAAATCGTGGTACTGCCCCAGATTGGATAACCTCGTACCTTAAACATCGATCTCAAAAAGTAGAAATACTGTATTGTCACGAAACGAAATACCATACTGGACTTTATTTACTTATCTTTCCAAATCTTGGCCAATTGAACTTGGGGTCCCACAAGGTTCGATTTTTGGTCCTATCCTCTTTCTGTTGTACGTAAAAGATTATACCCTCATCTATTAAAAATTGAAGAACAGTTCTGTTTACCAATTACACGAATGATATTTGCAAAAAAGAAACAAGAAATAGTACAATTTCAGAAGGTTCAAATTGGTTTTGTAATAACACATTAATAGTTAAGGAGGGAAAAACTGTCTCAATGCAATTTTGCGTTTCAAATCGGCAATCTTTGCTCCATTGAAAGTGAACAATAAACAATTAGCTGATGTTAAGGTAACAATTTCTAGGTCTCTCAATTCAATCAAACCTCAAGTGGAATGTACACGTAACATAATTAAACACTAAATTAAGCTCATTATGTAACGCATTTAGAATTCTTTCAAATTCTGTCAGCCCTCATGTAGCTCGTTGCGTGTATTTTGCAAATGTTCATTCCCGCCTGAGATATGGCATAATATTCTGGGGAAGCTCATCCTTTAGTGCCCAGACATTTAGATTGCAAAAGAAAATTATCCGAATAATGAAAAAATGCCACCCACGTGATCCCTGCAAGCATCTTTTCATTGAGCTTGGAATCTTACAATTGCCTTGCCTATTTATTTACTAATTTTATTTGCCAAAACTGAATTGCTTAACGGTGGGAACATATTTTCATGTAATAGTGATATTTATAGTTACAACACACAACGTAGAAATCATGTTCATCAAGTGTCAGTATCAACAGCTCACTACAAGATCCACATACAAGTACAACGCACTGCCAGATGAAATTAAACAATTAAAATTGGTACACAAATTTAAGTTAAAAGTAAAATCTCTTCTGCTGCATAACTTTTTCTATACAATTAGAGACTATACTGATCGTCAAAAAGAAAAATAATGTTTACTTTAACAAAATGATATAGTATAATGAATTAGTTTACATTTGCATTGTATAATTTAAAAAAAGACTTAATATGCCTGTAACAAGTAATGTACTTCAGCTTCCAGGTCAATGACCCCCATCTCGATCGGGTTTTTGTCCAGTTTCCCTCATCCATTAGGCAAACGCTGAGATGGCCTCTTGATTTGCTTCTGGGCGTAAATGTAGCTTCACTATGCGCACGTTTTTTTGAGCTTTCCTGTTGCTTGTAGATGTAGTAGAGGTTAGGGTGAGTTTCTATTTTGTTATCAATACTGAAAAATCAAATCTGCAGTTCGTTTACCGTTACAAATAAGTTTTCTATAACTCAGAAACGAGAATACCTAGTTTTTAAAATGTTAATCTCTCGCTTTTATAAATATATTATTATTATTATTATTATTATTACTAGTTTTTCATCTTTCATCTATTAATAGTTAAATTGTTGGGAGGGGATCCTGAAACTCAAGAAAGCGAGCGCAAATGATTTTCTCCCCCATACATCACATACAGTTTTACTGTTTTTCACAAAATTAATATCTAATATCTAATTAGATCATGTGAAAATATATGTTAAGAACGCGAAGATGTTGCCGGAATTTGCATGTATTTCATGCAAAATCTGATACTTTCAGTTATCCCCATTCATGAGGGATTCTATTCACTTTCAATGTTTTCATTATTCATAATTTAAAATCTGATAAGGCCGTATTCTTTATATATGATAAAACCGTAGCTAAATAGAGTCCCACTGAAGAGAATTCTCTCATCTTGAGTTACATTAAAGAATATGTTAACCTAAGCATTAAACAATTATTTCTTTTCTTCGATGGTTGCACCTACTAGAAAAAAATCACTGTTATCCGGCTTATGCTGGCATTGGTAGCGAAAGAACGATTTGATTCAATCGATCAATATTTTCCCATCAGAGAACAGTTACTTCCATTGTAACAGGAATTTCAACGTTGTGAGAGAACTGTAAGCAATTAGCGGTGCTCCAGCAGCACATCCTTTCTCGCACTACGTAATATTGAAATATTACAATTTATGTCCTACTAGCACCTTAACTGTAACTTGAAAAATCCAATTCAACACATTCAAAGAAAGCGCCTCTGGTGATCTGCATTTATTTCGATCAATCAGGAATAGTTATAATTACGAACTTTTACACATAAAACAAACATAAATAAATTGAACTTTTACAGAATTTGCGACAGATAATACAGAAAAGCAAAAAGAATTTCACACTAGCCTGCCTTGATTACATTGAATTGAGATTTCAATTTTTGAATACCATAATCAGCGATCAAAGTTTCTTAAAGAAAAGAAGTGTGTTTGTTAGTTCTAAGTTAAAATTACTATATTCAATCTATTTCCTTTCATAAGAACGTTATGTACATCATACAATCATCACGGCCAGCAACAATGGGATGAATTCGAAGAATTTGGAAACCACTTTGTTGCCTTTTTGCGAAAGGACAACGCTTCAAAGGAAGCGCGCGAAATTCGATTTGACAATTCCGAATTTATTTGAAATTTTCGAAAATAAAGAGTGTGGATCGAAAAAGGGAATCATCATCACTACCTTTACAGTTCTTTGCTACATACGAGGAAAACATTTGGAGCCGTTTCCAAAAAATAATTGTTCAACATTTAAAAGTTACGTAGTTTTCACGCAAAATTACGCAAAAACACTCATATTTTCGAAAAATTGAGTATAACCTAATTTCAAGATCTGTTTCTGATGAACACATTTTATTTAGGAAACAAATTTTATCTTCATAATTGTAGTTGTAGGAAGACGTCAAAAAAATGTGACCCTTAGCAATTTTCGAAAAATTAGGGATTTCAACGGAACCTTCACCATTCTATTAAATGTTCTTTACGGTATCGGAGGTCAAAATTTAATAAAATTTGATGCCATATTTTTGAAAATTTTGAAAAGTTTCCAGGGGTTTCATGAAAAGTACCCCTAAAATTAAAATATGTTTCAAATTCAAGGGACCTGGTCACCAATTAGCCCGATTGAGGAATATCGATTTTGATGAAAATCCTGCTTACGGTGTAACCGCTAGCATTGCTCACAGACACGGAGGGATGGACGTACGGACCGACAGACTGCGGTTAGAGGAAGTACTTTATTACATGTATTTATGTATTTATTTAACGTCAAAACAGTTAAAAACTGTGTGTGACGTGCTATGAGGAGATGTGTATTTTGTGCACGTTTTCTGAAATTCAAGGATCTCTACCATAACCCATAAGCAAGTTGAATTCTGGATACAGATGAAATGAGTATTTTTGGCAAGAATTGATAAGAATAATTCCCTCCAGTGTAATAAAAACTATTTGCAAAGGCAAATCAGCTACAGAGTTTGGCTATTATCCCTCTTCTTGCCCGGACTCTTGGAGGACATCCTGCCCTGAGAACATGGAGAACGATAATTTGAATAACTATATTACCCACAGAACTCTAAAAGACGTGCACAGATAGTGAAGTTACATTTAGGGGCAAAATGTATCTACTTTTTCGTTACCAGGAGAGTTTTTATGTCGAAAATTCGTTTTTTTTCCAAATATCAATGTTCCATAAAAAGGAGGTTTTTAATAATTAGCTTAAAGGGTATAGCCGAATAGGGTGGTGAAAACTACCCCCAAACCAAATCTATAATTGCGATACTCATAATAAAGAGAATAAAAAATGCCGTAGATTTACAAAAAATCAGCCACCTAGGGCAATATGTTGCAAAGATACGAGAAACGTGTTCTTCATTTTTTATTTTTTCTCAGTTTGTATTACATGGATCTGGCTAGAAAAAAATTGGAGTGACGGGGGAAAATAGTTAAATTTTAAGGTATTTTTGTCAACCAAATCTGACTCAAATTCAAATAGAAAAAATTAATTTTTGAAATGAATTTTCGACGTGATGACATTGGAGTACTGTCTCAGTTTTTTTCCCTAGAATGTATCTTATAACATTCTATAACACATATTTTTTCAGATTTTTAAACAATGTGGACGATAGTAAAAGAAAATTAAAACCAATTTTATCAATTCAAAAATTTGAAATTCGCGCCAAAATTTCATAATTTTTTCACCAATGTTGAAATGAACAATTTATATTTAAATTATTGAAATGTTTCACAGCCAAAAGTCTGATTTACAACTTTTTGCTGAAAAATGTTCGTCTTTATGTGGATAGTATTTATATTATTGAAATGAAATCATCGAACCCTTTCTCTTTTTAGATTTATGTATTTTTCTAATATAATTCAAATTACACGGTTTTAGGCATATTAATAATTTATGTTTATAATATAAATCAAATTACTCAGTTGTAGTAATTATTGACATTTAGACAATCATAGGCACTGTCTTCTTCAATAACTGGGATCAGGCGTACCTGTATGTATAAACCAGTGACGTGCATTCCAGGTAAGATAGATATACTGAGCTTACCCTGGAGAAAAGTCAGTTAAATGTAATTTCATATTTTGAAATCACCACTCTCGCCATAGAGGACTAAGCTTGATTTGTAAAATTCTGCCAAGTAAGGGTACACTGGCTCGCGTAGGCGCGCGGCACTGCATTGAGCATACACTGCTGTTGCTGACAAAGACAGAAAGCGGTTTAAAGAGACGGAGGTAATTTTTATTGTAGGTGCCGCAACCCGGCCCGAACTGAGCATGCCGTTGTTCTCCATCTAAATACGTTAGGCAGTTCGCGCATGCGCTCGTGACGTTGTATACAGCATCCTGGTAAGCGCCGCAAACCGGGCCCACCGCCACCAGGGTGGCTCTACATTGAGCTGTAGATATGTTCGCATGCGTGCGAGACGACACACTGGTATAAGCGCCGCCTGCCACGTTACGCCACGGTCTTTTACTTGTGAATTTGTAATGTGTGCCTGTTCTTTTTGTGTGCACTGTCTTTTTGTGCTACATAGCGGTAAGATACTGTGATATGGCAGATAATACATTTATAATTGAGAATGTTAAAAAAATATATTTAATTGTACTTTTGTGAAGAAAATTATTTGTATAGAGAGGTCTGTTCCAGAATTTCATGTCTTCAGGTGTTAGCACAAAGAAAATGGAAGGGAGCATTTTCGCTACTTTAACCTCAAAATATGAAAACACCTGTTGGTTAATAGGAAACAGGAGACTTAATAAATTATTTTGCTGGGCTATGATCAGTGTTTTCCCATTATCGTAATATGAGGAATGAAGAACGCTATAACAATTTGGAGTCTCTCAAATACAGAGGCGGGATTCTGGGGGGGACAAGAGGGGGCAACTGACCCCCAATATTGAGTCACGTTTTTAAAAACATTTCATTTCGCGGATCTTCAAATTTGTATCATAAATGATTTACTTTTTTATGTATTTTGAGAATAAATTTAATAATAATTAAGCGAACAATAATTTAATTAAGTTGAGCTAATACGATATTATTAATAAATTGATGAACTTTAGTTCCGTACTATAAAACGTGCGGGATAATACTCAGCGTTACTGTGAATATCTCCTCTTAATAATTTATTTTTCAATTATATGCTTTTAAATGTTATTTACTTAAAAATTCAATAGTTTCGTGCCTCAAATTCCGAATCATAACACTTGAGTTAACGTATATTATGATGAAATAAATTATTTTCATTACGAATATCCTAGGGTACTTAAATTATTCAAATGCCAGAAATAGTTGCTTCTCACGAAACAACGTTTCGTGAGTCCGCGGTGCGCTTTTTTTTTTTTTTTTTTTTTTTTTTTTTTTTTTTTTTTTTTCAGCATTCCTCGTAATCTATGGAAGCGTAGTCGGCAAACTGATAACTTTAGGAATTGTCCATGTAGAAAAACTATTTTCTTTAACAGATCTCCCAAAAAAGAAGAAATTTGTCCACGCTGCGAAAAGTACGGATTCGAAAAAGGTACCGACTATCTTTTCTGTGATCCGGCAGTTCTAGTGTGAAAATACAGGTGTTAGAGACCAAAAACTGCGCATTTACAATTTTTGAAAAAGTGAGACAGTGGAAATATACGAATGACGTGTAAAACGGTTTATTATATTATATATTGTATGTTTTTCCATTGTAATGTAAGATATAATGTAACTAATGCTTGATATTGGTTTAAAGAAAAGTGTACATTGCGAAAAAATCGAATCTGTTATCTTAACTAAATATTTTCTATTTTACTCGATGTTATTAATCTTCTTGTTTTAATAATAGTGTCGGTTTCATTATTATAACAAAAAAGTTTCATTGTTCTTTTGGACAACAGAACAATTTTCATTATAAATTTATAATAAATACTGAAATAAATGCACAGAACTGTTGCAGCCATTTTCAAAGTGTATTTAAAGTCAAGGCGATTTAAAGACAAGGAAATTGTAAAAATTGTTTTTATTTTTTTTTTAACTACAGCTCAACAAGCGAAACTAGTTGTGCTACAGAATGACAGGGACTTTATTGTACTAGTTCAGTTTTCTAATTTCTTTCGTCTGGGCGAACTTTACAATCTTGCCCTATCCTCTTTCCAGTTGCCAACTATCGTCGACAAGTTAATTTTTTCATAATTTTCTCAATTTTTTTTGTTTTCTAATGGTAAAACCGAAATATTACTTTAAGAATATTAAAGAAGAGTAAAATCTCGTTCTATAAGAAATCTTCGTTGTAAACATTAGAGTCGTTTTTAAGAAAATTGCGTTTAAGCGTTACTGTAAATGTGAAATTTGAATCTTTTTCACAGAAATCTTTTGAGTTTTCGAAAAACTTCATTAGAGGTCGTTTGTAGCTCTTCCATACCCAAATGAAATAATGTATACAAATCGCTGGAAATATGCACATTAAAGGCGTGAATGATGTTAAAAAAATTTGTGTAATTAAAAAAAAAGAATATAGCAAAATGACTTTATGTCATCTTAATCAGTGCAATTAGCACTATTGGTGCGAAAAGTTTGAACAAAAAATTACGAGATGTTTTTCAGAAAATGGCGTTTGAGCGTTTCTGAAAATGGGGAAATTTAAGCCCATTTTCACAGGAAACTGTTGAGTGGTCGAGAATACTTAAGTGACATCATTTAAAGCACATGTGATCATAAATGCAATGATGTGAGCAAATAGCCCCTAATGCAAATACTATCGTCGTGAGAGATAAGTAAAAAAAATTAGGAAAAAAAAAAAAAAGAATTTTGTATTTCATCTCGTAGAGTACATGTAACACTATCCATAACAAAAGTTAAAAGAAGAATATCGTTTAAATTGCACATACTGCTCGCATGATTGCGCGAAAACTAGTATTTTTAAAAAAAGGTACATGACCGAAATGAAAGAAACTCATTAAGGACAAAAATTTCATTTGAAGGAAAACCTCTATCTTTAATTTTGTAGTTGTAGGAACTCGCCGAAAACATTTAAACTTTTGCAATTATCGAAAATTCAGTGTTAATAATGAAAATCAGACATATGCCGCCTTTATAACCGTGTTTCACTCTATTCTTACAAGAAATTTAAAGAAACAAATTGGAGCCATTTTTGAGAAAACTTTGAAAATGTCCCTGGCACTTCATCTGTAGTACCCCTAAAATTAATGAATATTTTTCAAAATCGCAGAGCGTGGACTCAGGCCACATCGGCAGGAGTTTCTTCAATTTGGAAATAATTCTATGCATGGTTTAGGCGTTAGTGTTGTTCACATATACCAGACAGAAGCATGTTTCTCGCCAATCGATTTTTCCTACAAAATATAGATTCTAGCAACACCATGCGTTAGAGGATTTTTTTCTAAATTTAGCACTTGGATTTATCTACTTTTTCGTTATCAGGGCCCGGCAATAAGAGTTTTTTTCGCGCAGCATTACATAAGTTTCTCTCAACCGCGTAAGCGGTAGCGAGAAAGTAAAAATCTGGGGGGAAAACCCAACGATTTGTGCTTTGAGAGGAAACTTTGAGATTTTTTCAAGCCTGTTCCAGGGTTCGTGGACAGTGAAAATTATTATTATTTTTTTCAAAAAAGTTTTTGCATTTGAATTTGGCGCTGAGAAAATATCAAACTACACTTGGGTTTTTCTAACGTGTCGGTTGAGGATAGTATCTCCAAGATGGGATTCGGCACTTTTTGCGTCTTTTTTGGTCCTGCCGGCAGATGTCGCATGATCGCGACCGCATGCTGCAGATCAAGCGACTCTAGCGGCAGACTAAGAATGACAAAAAGTCGTGCCGAATTCCATCTTGGAGATTCTACCCACAGCCGCCACGTTAGAAAACCCCAAGTATAGTGGTGCTACAGAATGGTACAGACTTCCTCGTAGTGAAGTTTTCTAATTTCCTTAGTGTGAACTCGCTTTACGGTCTTGCCCCTGCTTAGGCTATTCTTACGCCATTATCTTGCCAGCTGCCTTCAATCGCCGCCCAAAGTACATTTTTCTGACAGTTTCTCCATTTTTCGGTTTCCTAATAGAACGGAAATATTACTTTAATAATATTAAAGAAGAGTAAAACCTCGTTTTAAATAGTAATTTTTATTGAAAAATTTGGAACTGAAATTAAGAAAATGGCGTTTAAGCGTTACTGTAAATGCGAAACTTGAGGCTCTTTTTCACAGAGAATTTTTGAGTTTTCGAAAAACTTCATTTCAAGTCATTTGAAGAACATTCACTCACAAAAGCATTAGTGTTTACAAATCGCTGTAAATGAGCATATTAATGGCGCGAGAGATATTTCAAAAATACATTTGTGTAATATATGTATTTTACTCTGTTTTTACAAGAAATTTAAAGAAAAAATTTGGAGACGTTTCAGAGAAAATTAAGAAAATATCCGGGGGGCTCCATATAAAGTACGCCCAAATTTTAAAGATAGTTTTTCTAAATCGCAGCGCCTCAAGTCGAGCCAGATCGACCGGGAAATATCCATTTTGGAAAAAATCCTATTAAGGTTTATGAGTTAGTGGTGTTCACGAACGGACGGACGTTTAAAAGAAACTCCTTTGGTATCAGGGGACCTCAAACGTCATTTCCCTTGAAATTTCGAAATCGATATTCCGCAGCATTACGTAAATTTCTCTATACAACGTATTACTTCGTATATACGTACATATAGAAGATTGTTTGTCTAATAGTATAAATTATGACGAAAAAAATTAAAATTAAGAAACGTGTTTCTGACTGTATAGGGGTGTAGGTGGTGAGGCGGGGGCCAAGAAATCTTTCAAAAATTTATATTTTATGTTAGAGTTATAGTGTAACTACTCACATAACATATGGTTTTGGGGGGAACTTTTTACTATCTTATGCGGGGGGACTTTTTGCCCCCCCCTCCAATAAAAGATCCGAAATCCCGCTTCTGCTCAAATACAATCACAGAAA
This sequence comes from Teleogryllus occipitalis, assembly GCA_011170035.1. Classification (NCBI taxonomy): domain Eukaryota; kingdom Metazoa; phylum Arthropoda; class Insecta; order Orthoptera; family Gryllidae; genus Teleogryllus; species Teleogryllus occipitalis. The sequence goes on from BLKR01016836.1 coordinate 13,324, forward strand.
TGATCGATCACAGAGTAATTTGTGTCCACTTATTCAGCTGGTCAGTTTTGAAGTGTCAGCATTGAAATTTCAATTGATCTATTAGATGTAACGCAACATAATTACAGAGTTAGAAAGAATAGAGTCATTTTAAAACACCTGATTGACGCGACAATTTTTTTTCAATGCAGGAATTGCGCTTCGGAAGGCATCGTAAAAATAAGAGTTGGTTAGCAAAGGCTACGTTGATCGAACTTCTAAATTTGTAAATACGTTGCGACCTTGCAACAATATTTAGAATTTGCCAAACCTTTTAAAGGCACTTCTAACAGAATTCAAAATGATTTGATTTCTGCAATTAGTAATTTCTTGAGTAAATCTCTTAAAGGAAACATTTCCATGGCCCAGCATGTTGCAATTTTTTAGATGAAATCTTTAAGGTTTACGTTTTAAGGTTAGTAAAAATCTTAAAACGACACGAAAATAAGAATCCTTCAAGTACACTAAAAATCTTAAAGTGTTCGGTGGCACGTATTAATATTGTTTAATCATTCCAAAAATTTGTATCAGTAATTTTCTTATTAGAAGTAATTATCAGATGAAGAAATCGAAAAAATATACCGAGAAAATAAATCCCCGTGGCGTCCAAGACACTTCCGGGATATCTAGTTAAATCTTGCTATGTAGCATTGCAGTAAAGTGGCTATAAAATAAAAAGTTGCATATATGTGCAACTAAATGTGCGTTATTCTGATTAAGGGCATTCTACTTGATGAATAAAAAAATTGATTGAGGCAGGAATACGCAGGACAAAAAATATAATCTACAATATATATGACTAACATTGTTATGCTACACAGGTTAGAATTCAGCCGTATTATAATAAAATAATTAGACACTTTTCTTAAAAATATACTTAACTTATAGTCAAAAGTGTCTTCTATTCGAAAGCGCGAAAAGAATCCATAGAAAAAAATAATTTAAACACTTTTTTTAATTTAACAAAAGGAGTCGACAAGAACCAATGAATTCGCGTGTTTCGAGCAACGGTAACTTTACAAGATCGTAAGGACGACAAAAATGATTGAAATAACGTTCTGGAGTTAAAGTGGTGTGCTCCAATGTCTTCCAAACGAGATTTGATAGGTCAGAATTCCGAACGCGCACTTTGAATTTTCCCAGTATGGTCAGGTTTTTGGCCCGATTCAACCAGTGTGCGTTGTGTAGATGTGCATTATAAAAGTGCACAGCTTGCAACCATGTCCATCGTGTTATTACAGGCTCAGGAGGAAGAACCACACCAGATAATAGTTCTCTGTAAGTCAGTACGCGCAATGGAGCTTTCACAAACAATTTCTTCTTGCTTGAAATAACGACGTTCACTTTAGGAAAATTAGATCATATTTCCTAGCAACTCGTTGAAATCCTTGTGCTAAAAACGTGACGTGGATTAAATAAGGATAAAACACTTTCAGCGAAACAGCTGCTTTCTTCATGTATGCTGCAGTATCTGAATACATTACAAGTACCCGTTTTTCCTGCACTCCATCACTCCACAATCACTTTAACCCATCACTCACAAATCTCGCAACTGTTACAAAATTTGTACGTTCTTGAACTTTGCTTAAGAGGTGTAGCGTACAAGCGTTCTCGGAACAGTTTCCCCATTACCAAATTTGCTATGTAGTGACCCATAACATCGATTGTTTCATCAACGGCAATGTACACAAATGAATCGCCAACATCATCTCTAATGTTTTGAAGCGTTTTTTGATAGCAGATATCCTAATATTTCTTGGGGAGGAATGATTCATTCGGAACAGCATGCCCACAATATTTTTCAAGAAACGATCTATAAGCAGGAACTTGCAATTTATTCAACGGAATATTGGCAATTATTATAGCCCGGCACCTATTCTTGAAAAAATCATTTTCTGTGCTTCCTGGTTTCATTTGTGTCAACAACACTTGCTTCGTTGAATTGTTCAGCTGTTTGTTTTTAGCGTGAAGTGCACTTAAAGCATGTTGCTAAAGTTGTGACTTCATGGAGCATCCAAAGTTTTTATTGCACACTTTGCACCACATAACTTTCCCGTCAGTAGTAAACGCTTCATCTATTGCTATCCAGGACCGTAGTTTACCAGACAGACTAGTCGCAATAGGAGCCATCGTAAAACTGCCGATCTCTACCACCAGCAAACAATCACTGCAGCATTCTCATCCAACGCGATCGTCTGCGATCGCCAATGTCTCTCGAAAATTGGGGTTAAAGATCACAAAGAGCGCTGTCAGTGGTACTTTTCACACCTAAAAATGACACTCAGCGACCTGGGACCTATGATCTCAGTCGCTGACGCGCACTGAGATAACTGAAGCAGACGCGCGAGACTGTGCGAACATCCGATCACGTCTTCAGGTAGGGAAGCTCGCACGCTGCAATTCATTACGCAGGAAAGAATTCAGATAAAAAAAACTTTTAATAAAAAAATATGTAATAAAATAGAATAAAATATATTTTGTGAAAATGGCAAAATATGTAATATAATATTAAATATGTAAAAACATGTAACGAAAAACTTGGATATTGTGTTAGGACGGTGACAATTCGCCAAGATTACAAATTTGAGAGCGGTAAGTAGAAAGACCAAAAATATGTAATTACATAAAAATCCGGTCTCTAGTTATCACGAAGAAAATCCATTTCAAACTTTTATTTATTTTTTAAAAGACTCTCCATTAATTCCTTTCCCGTGTGAAGTAGAAAGTATTAGTGGGAAGAAGATGGACGATTTGGAAAAAAAAATCGAGCCTTACTTTCCCCACGATCCAGAAATTCAATCCTTTTGCGCACATTCATTTTCTAACCCAACTTATGTAGACCAATAAAAATAGTATGTTATATTTGATAGAAATATGTATTCCTGTAATAGGTTCTGAAATATATTGTATTCTTTTACATGAATTATGTTCGTTTGAAGTAGAAAACCTTCATGTCCAACGTGTTTAATATTGTATGTCTCGGATTTGAATATCACTGGAAGTATAAAAATTCGCAAAACAATGTGCTTCCCTCCCAATTTACACAAGTTGGGGTGAATTTCCGTTTGTGTCTGCTGTCTGCAAAGTAATTAATTTTTTTTCATCTGCAAAATCATAGAGAGCGGCCATGAGAGACTTCAGCATCACGCGATTCAACCACTGAATACTCTGTAAAACCAGAGCCCAAACGACGATTTTTGTTGTCTTATTTGTGCACGAGTCAAAATGGGATCCGTGTATTTTGCAAACTAAATGTTAAAACTTGTTATCGTGTTATCGTTTGGTTAGTTTGACATAACAATTGCTCATACTGAATTGCTTTATAACTTAGCAAGTTGAATTATGCCCATTTGACTATATATCGGGTGATCAGTTTAAAACGCAACCCTGCTGTTCGATGCCCTGAGAGAAAAGTGAAAGAATTGCGACTCTGCTTCTGGGACAGCTCCTTTGACTACATTTCTGCGACAGTCCCTTCACTCCCCATCCCCCTTCCTTTCACCCGCGCCCTTCCTGTTTGGGTCATATCTGCTCAAAGCAAAACAGGCTGCGTCTTCATTCACTGTTTTGAAGTTAACTTACGATGCGCCTCAGCATAGAGCAACGCAGATTTGTGGTTGAGGAGCATTTCCTAACGCAATCTTTCAAAGTGTGCCAGGCAACTTTCAAATAAAAATTTTAACCTGAGTCTATTCCGAGCAAGAGTACCATATTTCGGTTAGTGAAATGCTATCGCGGGACAGGGGGCGTGTGTGATCGGAAAAGCAGTCGCCGCGAAAGCTCACGCAGCGAAAACTAAAGTTCGGGATGTACTTTCAACTTCCCCGAAAAAATGATTGAAAAAGCCCCAGCAACAATGTAATCTTTCGTATGTAAGTGCACACTGTGCCACAAAAAAATTGAAAATGTGGGCATTTAAACGGCGGACATCTCAAAGAGCTTTAAGGTTTCAGATCGGGCTGCTCGCATGAATTACTGTAATTGGCTACAGAGAATTGTTAGCGAAGGTCTCGTGGCACTTGATAACGAGATTTTTCGTGATGAGGCTTCATCTGGATGGATGGCACTTCATATGGATGGATATGTTAACCAGCGAAACAGTAGACTCTGGGGTACCGAGAGGCCACAGGAAACAGTAGAGAGACCATTGCATTAAAAAAGAGATTGAAGCATGATGTGACATTTATCGACGCAGATTAATTGGTCTGTTGTATTTCAAAGAAACAGTAACGGCAGAATATATTGAGAAATTTATTTTTATTACATTTTAATTAGTTAATTTTAATTATTTATTTTTAATGTAGCGTTATTCAATAATAATAATGATAATAATGATGATGATGATGATGATGATAATGATTATAATAATATTAGTACTGCGAATTTGGAATTTAAACTTTATTAATATTTATTTAAAAGGGAAAAGTACAAAACATGTACATTTCTGGAGTATATTTGTTATGAAACTGCAACAAGCAAAGTTTACGATTAAATTTACCTGAATGTATATTTTACATGGCAAGCTTATTTCACTTTTAAACAATTAAGGAAGAAATCACTGTTTTTGTCAATACAATATTCTTTCGACGCCAAACAAGCAGGCGCATGCCTTTCTCTTTGAACTCGTAGTCACGTCGATTACCTCATTTCCTCCTCTAGGGTGGCATTAGGGGAGGAGGGATTAAGCGGACTTCCGGACAATTCACCTGCTTGAAACCGCCAGCCGCTATCCAACCCGCTCAAAAATAGTTGCCAGTGCAATTCGCTCTCCCTGCTGTGGGTTGCATTATATATATATATATATATATATATATATATATATATATATATATATATATATATATATATATATATATATGAAGAAAGTAATGTTTTGATAGTACAAGCGAAGCAAAACATAGATAATTATTTACACTCACCTGAAACATTGTTTGCAAGCACTCTGTATGTAAATACCGGGAGATGTGTTCCAGTACCATCATATTCTAAATAATATTTGGGTACAGTACCCATTTGAAGCATTAGTTCTTGAAGTACAGTCACAGGTGTTTTGATTCCCACTTCGTTTTCTGGAATGAGAAATTATACATTACACATCATGTGATTTACTGACCACCACCACCACCACCACCACCAATAACAACAACAATAATAATAATAATAATAATAATAATAATAATAATAATAATAATAATAATAATAATAATAATAATAATGGATTGCTAACAAAAAAATAACATAAACATTAAAAATAACATAAAAATTATATTGAAAAAACAGACGTCCGAGATGAATGCAGAGTATGCCATCAAGCACCAGAAACAATAGACCACATAAGAACAGGAAACATCACCCATCAAGCCCTTGCAGTAAAATGTGGTTAATAACGTCCGACGCCATATTATATGTATATATAATATATTACGATATCCAAATACACAGGTCAGAAGCCATTGCAGCTAATAGACCAGATATCACACTACAAGACTTCTCCGAGAAAAAGGTCTTCATTGATATCATACATCCATCAGATCACTATATTGACAAGACAGAAAGAGAAAAAAAATCACTAAATATGCCCCCTTGGTCATAGAATACCGAGAAATATATTGCCTTAATTCTATTGAAATTATACCATTTGTTATCACAGCAACTCATGTAGTAAATGAAAACTTGAAAAAGTATATCCAAAAATTACAATTTAACCCGAATGCAATAATCCTTAAAACGCAATATGTGTCATCTTGGAAACATGTCGAATAGTTCGCACCGTGCTGAACGTATCATACGCTGTAAACTAGTATGTGGTTTGCCCAACGAACTAGAATATACTACACAGAGTGGCTGACCCTGTGGTTTCGCCGCTCTTCGTGGACGCTGGCCGAAGTATGGGCCGTCATGTTTTCGAAGTCAAAACAGGAGTTGCCTGATGGTGGCTTGTTCCGTTGGAGATAGCGATTTTGCTTTAAAGAAAGTCTGCTGTAAAAAAATCAGCCCTTTAAAAATGATCATGTACAAGTATTTGAAAAAAGCGAGCTGATTTCGCTTAATTAGTGTCTGAAATTTATGCAATTTCTAAAAAAATTATTTTCTCAAAACCTGCACGAACTTTTTTTCATTAATGTTTCTCCTCGTATGCAACAACGTATGGTAAATAAATAAACCAGTGGTACTGTAGAATGGCACAGACTTTCTCGCCCTAGTTAGTTTTCTAATCTCTTTAGTCTCGACTAGTGTTTGGGTTATGCCTTACTCTCTTCCTAGCTGCCATCTTTTACCGTCCAAAGGATATTTTTTAACACTT
>BLKR01016837.1:0-19635 GCA_011170035.1 Teleogryllus occipitalis
CAACACCTTGGTTCAACTCGATCTTCGACCCACCTCGACCCATCTTGGTTCGACTGATCCGATCCGAACCGACTCCAGTCAACCAGACCCGACCCGATCCTATCCGACTCTAGAGGACTCAATTTGACTCGACACATGACCGGACCGGTCGCGACTCGACAGAAACCGACCCGACCCGACCCGACCCGACTTGACCCGACCCGACTTGACTCGACCCGATCCGACTTGACTCGACCCGATCCGACTTGACTCGACCCGATCCGACTTGACTCGACCCGATCCGACTTGACTCGACCCGATCCGACTTGACTCGACCCGATCCGACTTATCGCGACTCAACTCCACTGACTCGGCCTGACCCGACTTCACCCGATCCAACTTGTCGCGACTAGACTCTAGCGACCCGTGCTGCCCCAATTCGCTTTGCATAGCTCGACCCGACCTGGCTGGACTCAACTCGATTCGACTGGAAACCATTCTACGGAACTTCATTACGGTACTCTGAACACCTCCCTCCAGCATCGTAACCTCTCTCAATCACTTTCCATTTATCCATCTCATCTCTCCCTTCCCCTACACTTTCCATCTCGCTTATCCCATTTCACTTCCCTTCTCTCTAGTCATCGCATTTCACATCAACTCACCAGTCAATCCCGCTTCGAACTGTTCCGTTCGATCTTGCAAAGCACCTCTTTCTCCGACGTGTCTTTAGGCCTTACCAAAATGCTATTCCCTCATTATTTCACATTATTTTTACTTTCAATTTCCGTTCAGCTCTACTCACATCCTCCATTCAGCCGAGTTCCTCACCTTCCAGGCCTTTCCCGTTGCCCCGGTGTCAAAAGCCTTCCCGATTTTGCGTTTTCCGTCCCACTGATTTTTTTTCTTCCTTCCTTCCTTCCCGCGTCCTCTGTGCCGGCGTGCGTCGGCTCGACGCTTCGCCAGCCTCGCGCGTCCTGTCCCTCGGGCGGTCGGGGCTTCGCTTCCGCTCGCACGTCCGCGCCGCCCCTTCCGCTTCCGCTGCGGCCGGCGCGCGCCTCGACCGTTCCCCGGAGACCGCAGTCGCCCGCGCCCAGGACCTGCGCTCTGCGCGCGTGACCCACGCCCTTCGGGGGAGGTGGGACGGTGATTCTGGAGAACGGAAGCTCTCATGAAGGACCTCTAACGAGTCGGAATGCCTTAACGTTCTTCATTTTTTGGACCTTTTGTATATTTACACATGATTACACAATTTACACAAGACCTTTTACGTGAAACCCCTTGAACACGAGCTTCGCTTTTTCAACGGTATGATAGAACTCCTTTTATGTAACTTTCATTGCTGGCAAAAAATATATCATTATTACTACTACTATTATTATTATTATTATTATTATTATTATTATTATTATTATTTAACATTGCTGTAGTGAACCTGTTTAGTGTAATATGGAAGTGAAGAATCCTCTTTGCCTTTTCCAGCAAATACCCTCTCTCAGTTCTCTGCAAATAGTTATTGTAATTATTGAATCATTTCGATCTCTCATATCTTGAATCACTGAATTCTTCTTGTACATAACGTTTGTTTTGCGCTTCGCGTTGGTATTCGAAAAAAAAATGCCCTAACGCACAATTTTAAGTACAGTTCTCACATCATTAACTGAAAAACAAAATTCATGACGTCGACAAAAGGCACAATTTTTTGAAACGAACATTAAGAGTATAATAAAAACAATTTTTTTCGTATGTAAACGAAGAAAATGTTTGGAATTGCTGAGTGGCGAACAAGATACATGTACTAAAGCTGAACGGACGTTCACGAATCTTGATTTTCCAAAATGATACTATCTTACGATTGATTGATTGATTGATTTTAGCGTGTTTCCGGGCGCTTCAACAGCTTAGGTCATTAGTCCCGTAAGTGCAGTGCATGCTTTTTCTCGGGAGATGGCGGTGATCTTTCCCCTCTGGATGGCGAGATCCGGCGCCGACCTACCGTCGGCTAGCGGGGTTTCCCCTCAACCAGGACTCTCCCACCAGCGGCGCACCGCCCCAGCATGGACAAGCTCTAAGCTCCCGACCGGTCTGTCGGAATATGTGGTTGTGCAGTGCATGTTAGTGTAAGTGTGTGTTTAAGGGGAGAGGATAGGACAAGGAAGAGGAAGGAAAGATCGCGCGCGGTCCGTGGCCCGTTTGTTAGGGTACTGCTCCGGCTATCTTAGGACGGTTGCTCGCACCTGGCAAAGACTAATTTTCGATATTAAGTGCATGGTCTCGGACACTTATCCTCCGAAGTACAACGTTGTAAAATTTACTTGTTCTAACCCAAGAGCGGGAAATGTGAACCACAGAAATAAAAGTATACGAACTCGAAATATTGTGTTTTGGACGTCGCATAAAGGGATTCATTCAAAGTTAGTAAAAGCGAAATCAGTCGTGTTTCAAGATTCAAAGAATTAAACTTATCAAAGACGGTTTTTTCCACTTTGCCAATATTGACCTTGTCTACCTCTAGTTGTGTTTGATAGAAATATCCTGCACTAAAATAAACTCCTGGCGTTCTAATTTCCGCTCCACGACTGTACTTTTTTTCCGCCCACACCACTTGTTCCTATCGTCCTTACCGTTTATGGCATCTTCATGGGCGCACGTCTTGTACTTGACATATAGTTACACGCCTCCGTCTGTCATGTTACTCCGTCTTATCCAGTCACGTTGGTTGCTATCGTATTCTGACCACCCACATCTTTCTGTGTACCGCATGTTTCATTATGCTCACTTGTTTTGTTCAGGGCCACATGCTACATCTCCTCTTCTGTCAATACACCAACCTTGATGTGATTACGTTATTACCAGTGTCGCACTCTTGAATTCCGAAATTACTTTATTGTATTATCCATTTTAAAAACTGAGTGCAGCCTCAGCTTGTCTTTCTACTTGACATTCGCCTGGAAGAAAAATCCTCCAACCTTGTCCCATTTCAAATATTTTTTTCTTATTTTTTTTCCAATAAAGTTCACTTGCCCTTTTCGTGACTAACCATATCTGCCCGGTATCTCTTATGCTGTCCAAATCGCTTGCGTGCCCATGTGCTACGACGTCCACCCACCCCTTTCCCCACTCTTTCGACTTCCCCTCTTCTCCCTCGTCCCTCACAAAGGGCGGCCGCTAGAGGCGCCACGGTCAGCAGGGAGCTGGTGGCGGCGATCGCGCGTTCGTAAAAGCCCTTATAAAACGAACAGCGCGACATTTTAAGGTGCAATTTACAATTGCACGCCATTACGAGCACCTACGAAGGCAACGGAAGGAAATCCTTTATGACCCCGGCGCAGATTTTATAGCGTGGTTGGTCGTACTTAAAAAGCCACGGGGGCGACCCGTTCGGCGGGCGGGCGGGCGGTTCGCGTATGTGGTGCTGTGTTGGAACATGCTCCTACGCGAGTTGTGTGGCGTTGTACGGTCCGTGGCGTCGTTACAACGGGACGCTTACGGCTTGCGAAGTTTCCCACGTGTTTTGCATTCCTTTTGCACAAACGCAGGGGCGCCAAAGTTGTAAGACTCAATTGCGTTTTTTTGTGTCTTGTGTTGGAATGCATGTTTGTCGTCGTTTTGCCGAGCGTTTGATTAGGCCTCTGTGGCAAATGAATTATGCTGAAAAGGAGTCGTAATGGGTTGTTTAGTTGTTAAAAATTAATTCTTCCAATTCGGGTCATATTACTCGTAGATATAGCTGCGCAGCCTATAACAACGATTGCTGCTATCGAAATTTCATTCTAACCCAATGCAATGGATATATATTTTAACATTATATGCGGTGGAGGAGAGCTATAATTATATTTTGCGTCCATGTTCTTTTATATTATAAACTATTCGGTAATATTTGTATTCTATGTCTGAATATTTGTTTCTGATTTCCGTAAAGAAAATAAATTAACCAACCTCATCATAAATAATTCTCGTATTTCCATGCATAATTTCTATCTCCGTGTTTTCATAATCTACTTAACAATCATTTCAGTGACTACGTTTAAGAGTGCAGTGTGATGAAGTTGTGAAAATCTTTTGTTCTTAGGTGTTGACGTCTCGAGGATTATGTTTGGATGTAGGGCAGTAATGCAGACGTTTTCATGAAGTTAAACATACCTTAACGACGGAGAACGGGTTTTCATTCGTCAGACAAATTGGAAACCGTGACGGCTCCTGAAATCCTCGCAGGAGGCTCATTAGAACGGTGTTGCATCGTGAGCTTTCTAAAAAGCTTCATTTGAATTTGCATATCGCGCGCATCCCCCGAAACCAAAACGTTTCGTGTTGTAAGTTTCCAGTTTACAAAATCCTTCTTAATTGTCGCAGACCTCATTTTATTAAGCGTTTACTTCGTAAGAATACAGTTATGTTCCATTTAATATAATTTTTTTTTTCATTTTGGTATAATTAATCTGTATTAACCAATTATTATTGTTTCAAACTAGCGAACGAGTATTATTCAAATTTTTAAACCGGAGAATGAAGTTGCCTTAGTTTTCCTCGAATTTAAGGTCAGATTTTATAATGAAAAATAGCACTTGATACAATCAACTGTTAGCATCAGGTATCATGGCATTAATCCATTTTATTATCTGAACTCACATTTTACATGTGTCTCGTCCATTTTATTTTGTGAACTCTCATTCTATATCGGCCCCATCATATTTTTGTGGTCGTAAATGAATAGAATTAGAATACACAGCCACACGCCACCAGAATGCACTATTGGCATGCACATATTGCGGGTGTGCAGCGGTCCGCGCGAGATCTACCGGCGCCCCCGCCAATGCAGTGTCACTGCGTGTCGCGTGGCATTAGTACATCTGCGGCCGCCAACGCCCCCCCCCCCCGCAGCGCAGACCCTACTAACCCACTCCCGTCGCTCTGTCCCCACTTCTCGCTTCCATCCTCCCGTCACCAACCCCCGTCACACGCCACCGCTGCCCCGCTCCCGTTACCCCGCACCAGTCACCCCGCTCCCTGCCCACCCCCGTAGCCCCTTCCCCGTTGCCCCGCTACTGCAATCCCGGCCACCCGGCCCCGGTCCCGCTCTTCCGATCCTGCTTCTGCTGCCCCGCCCCCGCTGCCTTCACCCGCTGCTGCGATGCTGCTATCCTGCTTCTGCTGCCCCGCCCCCATTGCCCCGCGCCCTGCCCCTACCCCCGCTGCCCTCCCCCGCTGCTGCGATGCTGCTATCCTGCTTCTGCTGCCCCGCCCCCATTGCCTTGCCCCGCCCCGTGCTCCGCCCCCGTTGCCCCACGCCTATTCCCTCGTCTTTCCCCCTCCGCCACCTCTCCGTCCTTCGTCGTCGTCCTTGCCATTGCCACCCCCTACTCCCTATCTCCTCCTCCCACAGCCGCGTCGCGGCCACCCCTACCTCCCCCGCTTTCACCGTCACCTCCGCTCCCCCTCCACCTCTCCCGGAACGCGGTGCATTATCGTCGCGGGCGCCCATCAGTTCCGCGATAATTAATGGCGGCGCGCAACAGGGCGAATCTGGGTCGCGCCGGCCGCGCCCGCGCCCGCGCCCCGCAGGCCACGCTCCGTCGACCTGCCATCGCCGCCCGCCCCCTCCCCGAGGGCTCCCGCTGCGAGATGGAATATGCGCTTTTTGCAGGGGTGGAATCTCGATTGGTTCGCTAACTGAAAATAGTTGAGCTTTTTGTCGCTTATTTAATCATTATTTGTAGTGGGTTAGATAACTTCTTTTTATTGCTGTGTATACTATTACAACACGATGGAACTTCCGAATTTCGCAATGTGGTGGTTTGTTTTGTGGATCTCAGTATATTGTTTAGAAACAGAGTAGAATGCGCCTAGAGTGTAACTTTTCATGGAATGTATGTGGTTTGTTTTATCCCAAAGGGCAATTTACCACAGTGGTATCTCTTAAACGATACGTCAGGCGTCTGTATTGTCTATGAAACATTATATTTCTACTAGTCTTTTGAAACACAATCAGGTTACATCATTTTCGTTTCAAAATATTGTACTAGGAAAGGTGGGAAATAAATTATTTATGCTCTCATATATGAAATTTTGGAAGTGAAAAAATATTTGTAGTCCATAAAGTGACTTACGGAGAAAGAGCTCTTTCAGCGCATTGTGTTTATTTTTGTGAAAATGGAAGCTACCAGAATTTGGTTGCATAACTGCTCTTTTTTATTAACTCACAATACGGCGAGGCGTCGTCTAATGTGCTTCATTTAAAAATTACCATAACATACCACATCCCGAGTTTATTAAAACCATTATAAATTTTTAAAAATTACCAGGTTTTTCGATTTTATAGTAATAATTTCTATCTTCGTTTTATAGTAATAATTTCGAATAATCGTTCTTCTCCCCTCCCGGATCATCATGGACCCGATGTGGCTTCGCACATTTAATCTGCATGAACTCAATGTAATTCATCTGTCAATAATGTTTCTTAAACAATGCTAACAATTCAATGTACCTCCAAAGTATCGTACTCGGCTGCTGAGGGCCTTTGGGCCAAGCAGAAATAAATGAAAAAAAGTAATAATTATTTGTGCCGAAGTAAAATAAAGGTCAGTGGAACCTCGTTCTTAGCATGCTGCTCTGTCTCTCTCTCTCTCTCTCTCTCTCTCTCTCTCTCTCTCTCTCTCTCTCCTCTCTCTTTTCTCTCCCTTTTCTCTCTCTTTTCTCTCTTTCTCTTCTCTCTCTTTTCTCTCTCTTTTTCTCTCTCTCTTTTCTCTCTCTCGTTTCTCTCTCTCTCTCTCTCTCTCTCTCTCTGTTTCTCTCCCTCTCTGTTTCTCTCTCTTTCTGTTTCTTTCTCTCCCTCTCTGTTTCTCTCTCTCTCTGTTTCTCTCTCTTTCTCTGTTTCTCTCTCCCTCTCTCTGTTTCTCTCTCTTCTCTGTTGTCTCTCTCCTCTCTGTTGTCTCTCTCCCTCTCTGTTGTCTCTCTCCTCTCTGTTCTCTCTCTCTCCCTCTCTGTCTCTCTCTCTCTTCGTTCTCTCCTCTCTCTCTCTCCCTCTGTTGTCCTCTCCTCCCTCTCTGTAGGCACAATCTCGCATCACAGAATCGCACCTTTTCCACCTGCCCGTCGTCAACCCCTGTTCGAATTGTCACCCCTGTGGCCCGCCCATCTCCACAGCCTTTTTCCCCCTCTAATTATGCAGAGGCACTCAGCGCGCGCGATTTAAGTTGCCTTTGTAGCGTCCGCGCGCAATTTAAAGCGGGTATCCTATTTCCATATTCTCATTAATATGCATCTGTGCCCGCTCATTGGCGTTCGCGAAGGCGGCGGCGGCGGGCGGCGGCGGGCGGCGTGTTCTTGCGGGCGATAAGATGCCAGATACAACCCACCGCCCGGCGAGGGAATAAAGTGTGCGAGCGAGAGGGCTCTGTGCCAGAAGGAGGGAAGAACTAGGTCGTTGGAGGGGAAAGGTAGACGGTCGAAACTCGCGTTTTGGCGAGCGTTCGGTAATTAATGAATGTTTGTGACCAAGTAAGAGACTGCTGTGTTCGAGTTAAGGGAAGAGATAGGTTAATGTTGTTGGGTTTGCGTTTACATTTTTTGCGACGTGGATGGTGGGTGAAATTGAATTGAAAAAATTATGGCCCAAAATATAAACGCATTAGATTTCTTGGAAAACAAGAGCTTGGGGCATTTTATGCCTCTTAATTGACGAAATAAACTTACAGATTATTTTTCTTCAGACGAATCCGTGACGCTAAATTATACGAATACATGTAAGTTCGTTTGATAAAGAACTGAATGGACTTGCAGACATCAGTCTACTTCGAAGGAGTACATTGCATTTATTCTGGGTCAGTGAAGTTCAACATCACTCGTCTGACTTTCAAAAAACGAAAGTAGAATATTATAATTTTGATGACTAGAAGAATTATTCGTTTTTACTTAATTACTACAAAATGTCGTATAAAATTCAAAATATAAAAACCCATGTAGTACTCAGTGATATAATAATACATAGAGTGGTCGTTCGTTGAGAGCTGAGCTGTATTCTGACCACGTTGCTTTCATCTGCACCTAACCCGAAGATACACGTGTGAAGGGAGGTCAGCCTGCGTGGAGATCTTAGGTGTGCTTGCGTGGGGACGGATCACGCACGGGATGAATGGGGAGGGCTCGAAGCGGGAAACGGCGAACGACTGAACGATTGGCTTCGTTTCCTCACTTTCTCTGGCCCACTGCTGCTGCACATCGGCCTCATCGACAGTGTGGGAGTCACCGCTCTCTGTTACCAAACGAATATTGTTTCCCTGCAGCTTCTCCCTAGTTTACCTCTTCCCTTCAACTCTCCCTTGCCGCCCGCGTATTTTCTGCGATTTTAATTTTACCTCTACCAGCTGATTTTCCAGTATTACGCCAGCAGTCCTTTCTCGGTTGAGGGATTCTTGCAATTTTCGCTGATCGCTCACCAATTCAACCTACCTGAGTCCATCGTGCCAATGCAATGTACTTAAGTCCCACGTACACGTATGGGAATCATCCTGAATCATCGAACCACTCTGCACTAGTTTGCCATATCTCGCTCTGGAACTACCGCAGCATCCCGCGACCAGCCCGCCTCCATCTCGCGGCACACCGCGCCACCCCACGCACCACCCGCACCACCCCACATCATCCCACCACCCCACATCATCCCACCTACCCGCCAAACTGCGCCAAACTGCGCCAACCCGCACCACCGCACCACCCCGCACCACCCCGCACCACCCCGCACCACCCGCGCCACCCCGCACCACTCCCGCACCACCCGCACCACCCCGCACCACTCGCACCACTCCGCACCACCCCGCACCACTCCGCACCACCCCGCACCACGCACCACCCGCACGCCACCCCGCACCACCTCGCACCACCCCACACCATCCGCACCATCCCGCACCACCCCAAAGTATCTCGCCCCGAACCACTCTATCCCGCACCTCCGCACTCCACTCCGCATCGCTCCACTTAAACCCTCCACTCCATCCCGCACCACCGAGCACCCGCCATTCTACCTCGCACTAATACGCTCCACCACGCACTCTCGCACCAACCCGCATCACCCGCATCACCCCGCATCTATTACACCTCTCCACCACTCTCCGCATCAGTCCGCACCACTCCACACAACTCCCGCACTCTTCATGACCCCGCTCCCTCTGCTGCTGGCGCTCCCCCTTCCGCCGTGTCGGCCCGGCCCCGCCCCCGCGCCGGCCCCGCACGCGAGGTGGCGCCGCCGGGAGCGAGCTTCGCGTGCCGCGCCGCCGCCGCCGCCGCCGCCGCCGCCGCCGCCGCCCGGGGAGAAATCGGTGCACCTGCGGCGCGGTGATGGACTGGGGTTCGTGCCTCGACAGCCGTGTTTCTTCCGCCAACGCCACGCTCGTGCCTTTCGAGAGCGCTCCGCCTGTCGGACGCCGCCGAGTTTCGCCCAGGGGGCGCGGAATGCTCGTTCGTTTCTTACAACGCCACGACGCGCCGTTATGTTTTTGTAATTGATTGCCTACATTTGTTCAGTTGGACAAAGAAGAGTATATTTTTGGTATATAAAGGTATTCAACTTGGCATTGTGAAATTTGTCATGTGAAGTCGTGTGATTAGAATATAAAGATCTTAAGATGTAATTAATAATTCTTCAGAAGATAATTAGAGTGAGGTTGAATCAAATTGCTACGTTAGTTGCTCAGCACGGTTGCCAAATGTTTGCAATCGTTAGTAGATGTGACGTCAGCCAATCTTCTCATTCGTCGGTCTTTTTACATCCTCTTTACTGTTTCTACTGAAAACCGTACAAACCACATAAGCTTTCGTACATCACCAGGACTGCTCCTCCGCCACCACACCACATGACATCACAACACCGCGGACCAGTCCGAACAAATTATCGAAGTTTTTAAACCAAATTAGACTATTCACTTTGTATCAAGTTTTTGGCGAGTTGCCTCTGAACAACTCCAGAAAACACATCAACGCCGCAAAACCACGAAGAGCAGATTAGTTTCCAAACACGCTGATCTCTCTTCGAAGTCGACTCGTAAAGCACCTACAAGAACCTTCTCGGGCGTCCAATTTACCCTTCCCGGAGATGAGGAGCTCTCGGCGAGGCGCGGTGCGATAACTGGAACTCGATTCCGCACGTGCCCACGTGCGCGGGCGGCGGCGTTCGGCGCGTGACGCAGCTGCGATCACGTCTTCGCCGCCGCGCCCGGCACGCACCCGCGTCGCCTTTTCTGTGGATTGCGGGAAGCGCGGAGCAGGCGGAGCGGTTGGGCGGTGTGAGGTGCGACGCTCGCAGTGAGGGCGTGGGACGAGGCCGGGATTGTGGGAGGCGTGGAGGGAGGGCGTAAGGGAGGTATTGAAAGGGGCGTTGTGGCTAGAGGAAAGCGGAGTGGGACGGGGCTGGATGAAGTGGCGTGGAGTCGAGAGCGGAGTGGGACGGAGGGACAGTGTTGGGTGGTGCGGGACAAGGGCGATGAGGGATGGGGTGAGGTGAAAGCGATGTAGTGCGAGAAGGGGAGTGGCGAGGATTGGGGGAAGTGTGATGCGGGAAGAGAACTTAGTGAGACGATGTAGGGACGGTGCTGGAAGGGGGACAGTGTGTGGCGGGGAGTGTTAGAGCGTGTGGCGGGGAAAGTCGAGGGCGGAGTGGGAGGGAGTGGCGGTGTTGTGTGGTGCGGGACGAGGGCGGCGTGGCCGTTTGAGGCGAGGTGAGGAGAGAGCCATGTAGTGCGAGAAAGAGGTAGAGTGTGGAGGACGGGGGATGGTGTCATGCGGGAAGAATGCATATTGAGACGGGGCAGGGGCGGGGCAGTGTGTGGCGGGGAGTAGTACAGCGTGGGAAAGGGCGCGGCGAGAGCGGGGTGCGAGGAAGGAGCGGTGTAAGACGGAGCATGGGTGGTGTGGGACGGGGCGCGGCGTGAGCGTTGTGGGAGGTGGGAGCGGGCAGGACTGAGGCGATGATGATTTGGACCAGGAGGGGCAGTTTAGACGTGTCAGCGAGGGACAGTTGGCATGGGGCCTGGGGTGTTGGGCGGGGAGAGGCAGTTGGGATGGAGCAAGGGGAATGAGGTGGGGATGTTAGGCGGGGAGAAGTGGTTCGGACAGAGCGAGGCGCGATGAGGCAGGTAGGAGCAGTTGGGACGGGGCGAGGCGTGAGCGGTGTGGGAGGTGGGAGTGGGCAGGACTGAGGCGATGGTGATTTCGACGGGGAGTGGCTGTGTGGATGGGGCGGGGCGAGGCGGAACGTGTTGGGTGGGGAGTGGCAGTTCGGCTGGGGCAAGGGAGGTGAGGTGGAGATGTTAGAAGAGGAGGGGTGGCGAGGCGCGATGAGGCGGGTAGGGACGGGTGAAGGTGGGGTGGCGTTGGACGGAGCGAAGCGCCGGCGGGAGCTGCGACGTGCCTTGGTGGCGGTGGGCGGGGCGGGGCGGGGCGGCGCGGAGCGGAGCGCGTGAAATATTTAGCGCGTGTGCGGATGGAATCGCCCCCTGGGCGAAGCGGCTCTTGCGAAGGGGCGGGGAAGAGAGGAACGCACTCCGCTTATTGTCTCCGGGCGCCCGTCAGCCCATGGTGCGGCGCCACCGCCACCGCCGCTCTGCGGTATGCTGCGACGTAAAGTTGAAAGGCTAATTTTGGAAATAGCTTATTAGCGGAGCTCACATAAATGACGGAAAGCTGCTGCTGCGAGAACCTCTCACAAAGTCATGGGGGAGTATCCACATATTTGAAATATTAATGTTATATTTTCTAATTGCATTGACTTTTTAATTGGTGAAAATCGCAGTAACGTTGCTGTTCAGCCAGTCGTCCGAAATTTCGTACATTGTACTCAGTAATACCAGTTCAGCATCCAGCAGTGTGCCGGTAGGATATTAGTATATCTACAAAGGAGGATGTTTTGTGTCTATTTTGATGTCTATTTTGAACCTAATATTGTGGTGTGGTAGATTAAGGCAAAAAAATGTTTAATTATCAGTCATCTTTTCTTTTTTCAGAAAATTGGTTCTTATGCCATGGCGTTGATCATTACTCAGATATTTTCTCTCAATAATTCTGTTGACTTTTTTCTGAAGGAATGTCCATTGAAGTAGTATGTGCTGAACAAAGCGTTTTTAAACGGTGCAGAAAAAATCTGCAATGTTTTCTTGCACGTACTTCTGTTTTTTGTATATCCGTCCGACTCCTCCTTGCTGCTGTTCCAAGTTTGTCGTAGCCTTACGCCTCGTTTCCTTTTGCTCGTCGCGCGACTTTTGCGCACTTTTTTGTCTCACACGCATCCAGAATACTCGCGTCCTTCGGCGGAAATTTCGCATCTTTCGCCAACTGCTCCCAGCCCCGCCCACTCATCTTTCCCTCGCCGCCGCCCGCGGTGCGGGTCCTCACCTTTAACCTCTTCGCCGCCCTCGGGTGCTCCCCAGGGGCCCGTTTGCGGGGCCCCGCGAGGAGCGCCGTGAGCCCACGATAATTCAGGCGGTGTAACTCAGCGGCCGGAGTCCCCCGTTGCGGGGTGGGCGGGGCATATCGGAGTGGGGCGAGGAGGAGAGGGTTCGGAATTGGGTGGAGCGAGGCGGGAAGGTGGCGGGTAAAATGGAGAGGGAGCCAGTGGGCGGGGTGGGTAGATTGATTACTGATTCCGAGCGCGTCAACTGCCAAGTCACATTATTCCTGTAAGTGTAGTGCACGTTTTCATCGCGGGAGGTGGAAGTGATCTTCCCCAGCTGGTTGGCGAGATCCGGTGCAGACCTACGTCGGCTTGTGGGGATTTTCCCCAACTAGGTACCTCCCACCAATGGGGCATCGCCCCAGACGGGATAAGTTCTAGACTTCCGACCTGTCTACCGAAATATGTGATAGTGTAGTGCTTGTGTTTGTGGGTGTAAGTAAGGGGTAAGGATGGAAGGAAGAGGAGGGAAATATCGCGCGCGGTCGTGACCCTTTTGTTAGGGTACTGTTCCACTAGTTGCCTGGTATTGATAGAAAAAAGCGGTGTGGGTAGAAATGAGAATTGAAGAGCGGTTCATAATACGATAGAGCGAGGCGTGGAGGTGCCGGGTGGAGTTGGAGAGGAGCCAGTGGAAGAGGCGGAGTGAACCAGGGCGGCACGAGGTGGTACCTAGAACCTCCCGGTCAGAGGCGCTGCAGACGGTTGGGAGTGGCGAGGCGGAGCAAACCGGGTCGGGTCGGGTCGGGTCGGGTCGAATACGATCAGAACAAGGGCGGTCCGGGGTGTGTAAGAGAAGGCGGAGTCGGGCGAACAGACGTGAAGGTGCAGTGCAGAGCAAGGTCGAGCCGAACGCAGCCGGACGAGCCTGTGCGGGTGGAGCAGAGTGAAGCGGAATAGGATGGGAAGGGACCAGAACGCGACGGGTTGAGTGGTAAGGGTGGCGACCCATCGACGTTCCTCGAGGATCAGAGGGGCCTAATGCTCCTGCCCCAGAAGAACGATCTATCTACACTTCCTTCTTTACTTGATACACCACCTCTGAATTGAGCGGGATAAGATCTCGTGTCAAAAAATCGTACCCAAAAGATGTAAAAATTAGAATATCAAAATATGTATTCTTTCAAATTCGATCAATTTTGCTTCCGGATTTCATTTGATCCTTCCTTCCTCGTTCTCATTCTTCAGGCCTTCCCTCACCTCCTGTTCCTCAACTTTGATTTTAGGTTTTTTAGTTTTTAATTCATTAAATATGAGAGATTTCATATTTCTAATATAGTCATCATTCATTATATTCGCTTACATTAAAAATTCCAAAAACTAGTCACTCCTGGACATCTGGTTTCATGTTTCATTTCTCACTCAGAATACGGGAGATCCATTTATTTCTACGTCAAACATGATTCCATCACACACAATATTCCGCTCATATTTCTCGTCCTTACCATCTGGTCCGTGCCGTCGGCGGCCACAGGCGTTTTTTTCCATCAGGCGGTCCATGCCTCTCGCGCCGACCTTCCCAGCCAACGCCCCGCTCCCTCCTGCCATCCCCTCCCCTCCGGCTCCGCCTCCGTCTGCCTCACTTCAGCCTGCCCCGCTCCCAACAGTCCCGCCCTCTCCGACCTCGCCCCCCCCCTTCGTCCCTGCCCTATTGGAACCGACCCATCAGCTCTTTTCCTATCTACCATACCTCCACCAGACTCTCTTCCATTTGCCACACCCCCGCCAACCCCATCCCCGCCAACCCCATCCCCGCCAACCCCATCCCCGCCAACCCCATCCCCGCCAACCCCATCCCCGCCAACCCCATCCCCGCCAACCCCATCCCCGCCAACCCCATCATTGCCGCTCATGCCCCATCTGCCCCGCCCACACCTACCCCGTCATCACCTGCTTGTTCCGTTCCCTCTTGTCCCGACTCCTCCCGCACTCCTCGTGCCCCATTCCTTCCTGCCCCGCCTCCTCTCGCCCAGTCCACTCCTACTTCACCCTTCTCTCCCGCCCCTCTCTCTCTCTCCGCTCCCTCCAACTCCGCCCCTCCTCATTCCGCGCCTCCAGCCCGATTCACTCAGCCCTCCCACTTGGCCCCTGGCGGATGCTTTGCGATGCGATGCTCTGCGCCCGGGCACTCGATCCCGGAGCTTTGGAGTGTGTTTGCGGTTCCCCCGCGCGCCGGCCTCTCCATCTTCCCTGGAGAGGTTCCCCTCCTCCCCCCACTCCGCCTTTCTCCAAAACCCTTCCCCTCCTCCCTCTCCCCTCGCGAGTCGCACTTGCGCCCGGCCGCGCGAGTGCCTAAGCGGCAATGATATATGATGTGGATTAACTTATAAACCGAGCGATTTTTCGGGGTTCTTGGTGTCGGCTGGCCACCGTTCGTTTTTCTTCGCAACGCCGACGTACTAAGTGGGCGTTCGATAACGTTAAAATGCATCTTTACTGCTTGGAACCTGAAAATAAACTGTGTGGACGCAAAACCAAAGATTGCTTCGACAGTGAATTATATCAGAATCTTTTGAAATAAAATATAAAAGAGAAAACGTCGTTATTCGCGTAATTTTGTTATTCGACTGCGTATTTCGGAGAAACTCCTACGCATATGTGTTGATAAAACTGTCCATTCTCTGACGTGCTTGTTACAGAAAGTACTATTTACGTATTGCCAAATATAGTTCTATCTATTATCAATTCCTATTTAGACCCAACAATCCTAAAATAAAGATTTGTGTCATTGCTTACTGATTCCTCATGAACCATTAGACATATTTAATTTTATGATTCAATTATCAAAAATTTATTGAAAAAATATTTCATTGCAGAGTGGTTCTCGTACTAACACAATGTGTTTCTTTTCGAAATGTTTTTCCATCGAAATGTGTCCTAGGTTTCCAAAGGTTGTGGAGGAAAGAAACTTTCCCGTTTTACAATAGTGAATAATCTATTTCATTTTCCTTTTAAGTTGGTTTCCAGTACTTTGTCTTGCAATGCAATTGGCTCATTTCGCAAAGTAAAGATCATTAAGCTATTCCCTTCTTTGGACAACTTTTGCCTCAGTCGCCTTAAATTCGTTCGTTATTTTCATTGCAATTCTACAGTCTCACGAAAGAAATGCCTGTTAACATTCATTACTACGTTAATGTTCGAAGTTTGTAGAGTTTCTCTATTTATTTTCATAAGAAATTAAATTCGTTTTGTTCGGTAAACGCCTTTCTACTTTCTTCCATGTATTATTCTTCTATCCTTACTTTCTTCTACTTCATCGTCGTGCATTTTCTCAGCAACTGCCTACTTCGGCCAATGGCTATGTAGAGTATGAGAGTAATATATGTATAATGTCCTAGAAGTAAAATGAAGAATGGCAGTATTATTATTTGTATGTTTTTTTACTAAGAATTTAATGATTTATACGTCTTCTGCTTCTTATCATATAATTTGCATTTAAGTTGGTGATATTTCCGTGGCGTGCCAGATGTCCAATATCGACCTAACATCCATTACATGTAAAATACGAAATAAATCTGGAAGAAAGAGAAAATTACTTGTGAACAATTCTGTTTTCTTCCGTTTGAATATTTACTCATTTAATGTTCTGTTCGTCTCATTTCGCAGCTCATTAATTCAGAAGTCTCCTTCATTTCAATGAACTAATTCAGACGAATGCTATCATTTCGTTCACAAAACACAACTCGGTATTGTCCTAACTTCGGGTGAGTTATATTTTTAAATATTGGCATATAGTTACTTCAAATTTGCCTAGCTGAATGTAATAACCTCACTCAAGATGTAAATGTGAATTCAATAAAAATAGTATTACGTTAGAAACGCAACGTGAACTGTAAAAGATCTGGAACATAATATGAAAGAGCTTCGCTTCTGGTAGATTGTGAACCCCTTATCCGCGGGTTAGGCCGAAAAAAACGTTCAAATGAAACAAAATTCCATATTTATTTTTCTTATTCCTCGAGAACATTTTTAAAAAAAAATCGGGATAATGCCACATTTCATTTCGGAACGAACAGTACGCGTGGTTCTACTGGTCGCTTCGGTACTTCCAGGGAGCGAACCACTTGAGCTTAGCTTTGAGTTCGCATCCAGCGAAATGTCAAGATAAACCCGGGCGAAATAAAAAAAAAGTGAGCGTCCGCCTTTTCTTTCCTTGTTCCGTGCGTTGCGCTGAGGGCTCGTGGGTTGGGGGAGGGGCGCTTTCTCGGGCGTGCGGCGCTCAACCCAAGTGCGTGCGCGCGGCGCGGCGTCGAGGTCAGGCGGGCGCTTGTTGTGGCGACGCGCACCGGCGTCGCCCTGGAGACGCCGCACGCCCACTCGCTCGATACGCCCGCCCGCGCGCCCGCCCCAACACGGCGCCCGGCACGCGCTCGCCCGCGCACCCGGCCGCCCACTCGCCCAGCCCTCCAGCCAAACCTACACCCATCCGTCCTTCAGCCCGCCAGTCTGTCTCAGCTCGCCCGTCCCCGTCCGCTCGCTCGTCCCCGTCCGCGCGCCCGTCTCCGTCCGCGCGCTCGTCCCCGTCCATGCGCCCGTTCCCGTCCGCGCCCCCGTCCCCGTCCGCTCGCCCATGTCCGACCGCCCCCTTTCGACCGCCCCTGTCCGACCGTCCCCTCTCGACCGTCGCCTCTCGACCGTCGCCTCTCGACCGTCGCCTCTCGACCGTCGCCTCTCGACCGTCGCCTCCCGACCGTCCCCTCCCGACCGTCCCCTCCCGACCGTCCCCTCCCGACCGTCCCCTCCCGACCGTCTGCTTACACGTCCCCACTCTCACACCCTACTATCCTCATGCTATACCTTCTTCATCCCATCCCTCCTTCCCTCACTCCCTCGCGCCCGCCCGCGCTCGAGGCGGAGGGGCTGATTCATTGAAGCGGGCGGTGCGAACGCGGGCCTCTGAGTCACCTGGCCGCTTCGTGGAGCGTAACTGCAGGATTCGCCCGTCGCAAACCTTTCCCAGGGGGGAATGATCTGTCTTATGAAGAAACATTAGAATAAAAACATTGTTTGTTCCTGGGAACAGTGAGGCTCCTGGTGAATCCTTATTTCATAATTATCTTTATTGGGATGAGTTGAAAGTTTCTAAACAATCATTTAGTGAGGGAATGAGCCAGAATTATGGAGTACATCCTGAAAAGCATTGTATTAAGAAGAAAGCCTTCAATGTTTTCATAGAATGCAAAAGACGGCAGGAGAATATTTGGCATAAGACCATCAGCCATGTTACCTAATATACACCTGTAATTCAGAAATTCCCAGTTTTTAAGAGTAACGAGTACAGTCTTCCCAAATCGGAATATCTCCCTGTGCATAATCGATACACACAAAATATAATTATAGTATTTCTTTATTGTGTATATTTCTATGAATGCATTTTTCGGTTTTAACAACCCGCATTTTAAGAACCGCGGCATTCTTACAGTCCCTTGTAATCCTGGTAACCGTTAATTCTTGTTTTCTAATTTCACGACAGCATTTCTAATCTCGGGGTTTTTGGGTCAGTTCCGTTGCTTGGTTTCCCTATCGGACGCCGAGTGCCGTCGTTCCGTTGTGGATGTTGCCTCTCAGTGACTCATTGTTCCGGTTCCCTGAATGACAGAGAACTGGATGAGGAAACGTGTTTCTCAATCTAGATTTGTTGTTTTACGTCGTCACGACTTTTCTGTACTAATTACAACTCTGGTAAGACGACAAGATGACGCTTCTAGTTCATTAACCTTTCCTGCAGTTTGCTACCAAAGAGGAAAATTTAAATCCATTAAAATAGCTTTGAGTTAAAAAAAATATATCACAATGTTTCTGTACGGTATCCAAGAATTATAAAATAGGTTGATACAAAATACTAACCGGCATACGTTTCATATTTCAAGTATTGCATACACAGAAATCCTTTTTCCAAAACACGCATTTACTATAATTCCAGTTACTAATGTACGAGTTCTATCTATTTTTAACTGCATCTTTTCAAGCTGACACTATGAAAACGAAAAATTGAGTCAACGAGTTTGCGACCACTTAATAACCTGCATAACTATTTTTTTCACATGGGAATTTTAAATTTTATTTTCGACAATTCCAATTCCATTTACATATGTGACTGAAACTCTCATTCGTTCCCATTTGTCTGGTAATTCGATTCTTCTTTCGCATTTCTATTTGAATAAGAAAACAAACAGAAGCAGCAATGGTCATTTATTGCCGTATTGCGTCATGTGAATGGGTGAGGATCTCAACTAGAGACCATTCTCTCGAACCCTCTGGAGACGTATTCAATGCTTGATGAATCCTTGTTTTATATCTGCGCGCTTTAATTCGAATTCCATTGGAACGGGAGAGATACATTATTGAGTTGTACTGGCGCGTAGTTGCCTTTTACTGTGGCCTTGCTCCCTCGATCTCATAAAAGCCCCGAGCGTCGTACGTTTTGTCGATTTATGGTTATTTCGGCGCAGATTTCTCTTCCGCGCTTCTCTGGTGCTCGCGCGCTCTCTCTCACTCGCTCTCTATCAGGGGTGCGAAAATCAGTCCGGCGGGTGACGTTCGAAGATGCGAAAAATTCGTATCACGTTCTCATAAGACAAGTGTGATTTTAATGTTCGTTCTTTTTGTATGCTCCCAACAATGCTGTGCCTCATTTCGTACTGAAAAATATCTTTGCATTCTGTTTGCGATAATAGATGATATGCGATGGGTTAATAGTACAGAGTTTTACAAATATTTTGATGTCCAGGTTCAAACTAGATGCTGGTACATAGTCCCAAATATTTAAATGTAAATCTGTGAAATAATATTTTCCTCCGTCAAGGAGAGATGAGAAGCAATGAGGTAATTTTTACGTGGACACATTTTCTTGTGATATGTTGAACTTGTTCATCATATTGTTGAAGTTCATCATCTTCTAGAGTGATATTTATCTACAAATTGTTTCAACAAGTACACATTTTTAAATTTTTTTCTGTGAAAAGTTTGATGTGGCCTTGCGGCCATCAACGCATTGCGAGCCCTGTGAGGACGTCTATAAATTCTCCAATCGCATTCCGTTCGCGTTCGAAAGGCGGAGAAGCGCTGCTCAGATGTTTTGTTGCGCACGACGTCCCTCGCAGCGAACAATTGCCAACTTGCCATCAGGCCCAGCCCTCCCCCCGCCCATTCCCTCACCACCTCCCAAAACTCTTCCACGCCCCTCCCCCACCCACCGCTGCCCCCCAAAAGTCTCC
>BLKR01016838.1:0-19587 GCA_011170035.1 Teleogryllus occipitalis
GCTTTTGCCCACACCAAGTGTTCGCCAACAATCACTAGGAATCATTGCTTGCACGTAAAATTAAAGATACTGCATAAATGTTTATTATTAATATTTAAAAGTATTATTAATATTAGTAAGTTTTAGCGGAAGTATGCATGCTTTTAAATTCTTTATTGTATTCGTGCCGGAGATTTTTTTTAACAATGGGGGCATCTGACAAGCCAAAATAAAAACAATACAATTAGTGAGATAAACCAGTTACGAGTTTGATACAGAAAGGGATGGAAATTGTAAGAGAAGGGTTGGAAACTGAGAGTACACATGGTGCTTTCATGCACGTTTATCATCGCATTGTTTCAAGAGAGTCCTTTTGACAAAGATATTACACTAGATTATTCTAGAACGCAATATCTCGGAAAGTAAGAAATAACTAGATAAAGGAGATGAAAACAAATATTATTGGCAATACAATATAACTTCGTTGTGAACTTCGGAAGAGTCACTCGCAAATCTATTTAACGGTTTTGTGCTGCTCTTCCTCACAGCGACCCTTTTATGAAACTCCTCACTTTTCTCTCCTTATGTTTTTGTGAGTTCTTGTAAAGAAGAGTATAGCTTTTTAGGCATTAACCTCTCGACTTGAATCAATTATTAATCCGAGATGATGAAAGCACAACAGTAATTAAAATAAATTATTTACTTTAGTTACAGGAAGACTGAACATTCAAGAGTTTGCCCTGTGGAAATAATTTTATAATCGTATTATTTGTCGTCCTTTTTAGATAAATAATCTGGTAAAAAAATTATTCGTTTTCATCCTCCATAAAAAACGTTTTTCTTCTGTTTTCTCCTTTTCCTTATATTTCGCAAAATAATTAAGTATGATGTAGACAATTTTCCTGCAATTTCTGCTTTTTTTCCTTTAGTGTTTCCATTGTCTTCCTCACGTTTCTTCCTTCTCCTTCGATATTTTTATTTTCTGCGCCGAGTTTTCTTCCTCCGGCGTCTGTTGTGTGCGCCGGAGCACTTTTATCGCGGCCTCATTCGCCGAGAGCTCCGTTCGCTCTCTTTCCGCGGCGCCTCCGCTATCGTTTTCATCTGCGTCATTAGTCCACTTGCGAAGTCTGTGGGCGACCTCTGCGCCTCCGCGACCCTTTAAGCGGCGCCGTGTCTCAATTTGCCGAGGCGCCGCGCCGCGCCGCGCCGGGGGCGGGGGCGGAGGAGGGCAGAGGCGAGCGTTTGTCTTCTGTTCGACAGGCGCAGGCTGGCGGCAGGGGAAGGGGGTGGCCGCTCCCTCCTTCCTCCTCCTCTAATTATTGTTTTGTGTCAATCCCGCCGCCGCCGCCGCGCGCGCGTCGCCCACGCGGCCCCGCCCCCGCCCCGCCGCCTTTATTACTCGTAAAAGCAAATTGCCAGCGAGGAAGAAGGGGGCGGGGCGGTGAAGAGGAGGACGAGAACGGCGGCTGGGAAGAGGCGGTGAAAGACGCGGCCGCGACGCGACGGCGGCAGAGGGGGTGATGAGCGGCGGAAGTGGTGACGTTGGGGGTGTGGGCGGCGACGGTGGTGATGGTGTTGGCGTCGGCGACGGTGATGGTGATGGTGATGGTGTTGGTGGTGGCGATGGTGTTGGCGGCGGCGAAAGTGGTGGTGGTGGTGGTGGTGGTGGTGGTGGTGGTTGACGGTAATGGTGTTGGCGGCGGCGGCGGCGGCGGCGGCGGCGGCGGTGGCGGTGGTGATGGTGTTGGCGACGGCGGCAACGGTGACTATGGAACGTGGTGTTGATGCGGTGAGGGATGCGGTGGTGGCGGCAATTTCACTTTCGGTGTTTGTTGTGCCAGTGGCTGCAGCCAGGCGCCTGCCGCGCGCCGGAAGGCTTTGCCTGCGCATGGGCCCCGACCGAGGTATTAATATGCTACCGACACGAAAATACCGCGCGGAACCTCCACTCATTCTGGCGCTAGGACTGAAGGCACGCCGGGCTGCGTCGCTCTCGTCTCCGGGAATCGTCAGGTTTCGGTTTTTGTGTTTCGCTAACAAAGAATCATTGCTGTTGTACTTTGCGCGCGTACGATCGTATACTATCGTCTACCACCAATCGCCAAATAAACAACTTGTTCTAATTGAATATAATTTGTTAAAGTTACACATTGAAAACAAAAATTTAATGAAATACGGTCAGTCATATTTACTTAGTGTAGAATTAGCTTTCATAACAAAATTATCAATAAGGGTTGAATGTCAACGATGTTTAGTTCTTTAATTTCGGTTTTTCTGGTTCGTAGAAAAATACTTCTAACGAAATCGATTTTTGCTGGTTACTGTACTGTAGTAGTAGTTTTGGTATTATACAAATACGTAACTCTTTTACTTTGCGTTTCATAGACTTTTTCAATTACTAATTATTCCATATGTTTAGGTGTTGCTGCCCGATAATCGATATTTAGGTGTATAAATCATTAGCAATTTTTATTCTACCCATTGCCCTCATCTCATTACCACAAATTGCGAAATATTCCATACTTCTATTGTATTATTATTATTATTATTATTATTATTATTATTATTATTATTATTATTATAGGTATTGTGTTTTTGCTGTATATCATAACATTCCTTGACATTTATTCATCCCCAGCAAAAGACATAAAATGTGAAGAATAAAAAAACTTGTAATGGTTCTTTATCCTTAAAATTGTGATTATTTTATTTTTTCACTGCAGATTAAATTGGTCATTTCATTCGCGTTTCTAAATAGGTGTTTTAGCTGCGTGTTTTAAGTTTTTACGCGTTAACTTTGAACGTGTTTGTCTTCGCTGGACGTTTCTTCACTGCCAGGCAGTTCAACCTCATCTTTCGTTCTTGTCATCTGTAAAGCCAAACTTGAAGGTAACTCACTCACTGCTGCTTTACGTCTGTTGACGACTGTTAAGTCAGTAGCATTTTATTCCATGCCGTCCCTCTTTTACTCCGCCCCTGAAAGACATTTTATCTGTCTCCCAAATGCAGGGAGGCGAAGCAACCTATCAAGATGGTATCAGGATAAATGTTTTTCTCAAATGGCCCAACGAAATCTGGCAATCAGCGCTTGCCATTTGGGCCGTCGTAACAGTCTTGCTTGCTTGTCGCGAAGGCTACTTTTTGTGGTACAAGAAAAAAGCACGAGAATAATAAAAAAGACTTGTTAAACTGTCAGAACGTATTTCCCTAAAATACTGTAAGTAATAGAACAAACTGTTTAGCTAATAAGTATTTTATTTTAACAAAGAGACTTTTCTCTTATGATCGACGTTGTTTTAAAAGTAATAACGAAAAAGTGTAGACTATGAACTTGTAATAATTTACAGTTCAATAATGGGGCGTAAGTTGATTTCAAATGTATCCAAAACGGCATTATTTACGGTGACAGTGTTTAATTTTCCTTGTGCAGGCAACGCCTGGCGAGATTTTACTTGCTGGGATTCATCATGTAGGAAAATTGCATGCCATGTCTCCTAATGCATCTACACCAGATGTGATGTCCTGATGAAAGCTAAAGGCCGGACGATACAAGCGCGTGAAGTGTCGAAAATGTCCTGCAGGTGAATTAGCGACACGCACCATAAACGAGAGGCGCCGACGTTGAGCGTGTGTAGGCTGTTGAGGGGATCCAAATTCAGGAACAAAAATTCAACACGAGTGAATTGCTTAACGCTCAGGGTGGTGTTAACACCAGATGTGCTGAAAAGTAGGGAAAATTACGTTCTAGGTAGAAAAAAGTTTCGTATCTTACCTTAAATGCCTAACAGGATAGTTTCTAATAATAGGTGAACCGCACACAAAAAAACTGTATTGGCATGTAGATCCCCTCCATAACAATCGGCTGCCTTCTGTGAAATGTTTCTCCTCGTTCAACGAAGTCGCCACGCGAAAGGTGTCATTGACAGCTAATGATCTTGGAGTAAAATTATTCAGGTTGCCAATTGCCTGGCATCAGTTGAACGCTCCCTAGCGTCAAACGTAGTCCAAAGTCCAAAGAGTTCGCCTGAAGGGGACCATTCTCTACGTCTCGAGGTAGAAGTCCCGCCTTCACGGCAGTTTTCTTTCCGGTACATTTTATTTATTTTGCATTATACGAGTGCTCATGATCTCCCGTAAGTATTCTAAGGGATTCTAGTGTTAATAATCCCGATAGTAGCAGATTAGCAATGCTATCTTGATAACAAAGTTGAAATAAGCCGCTGGCTAGAGAAGAATTCTAGCGGCCGGCTGTTCTGATCCGTATTTTTCCATACTTCGACCTCTTCCTGGCGAATGCCGAAGAAATGCCCTAACAGACTGTTGAAAGCGCACGATCGTTACTTTCTCTTCCTTGTCCTATCTTCTCCGATTTCATACTTAGATGCACAAAACTACCATACATATTGGGAGCCACGTCGAGGACTTAAGTTTGTTTTATTGTGGTGTGTCAGTTGTATCTTCTGCTCCCATCAGTTAAGTATTTATTAATTTTAAAAAGATATAGCCAATCAAGGCAGTCCCCGTGAGTATTCGTAGCTGATGCTTAATTGAACCTATTTAATGAGAAGTGCGATGTATCATTTAAATTTTCGGTCAAATGATTATAACACGAACACTTTTAACTGATATCTCGCGAACTACATTTCTGGATGAAAATAATATTATTTACATACAATATTGCTTGCGAACTTTGTTAATATTTTAGATGTGTAGCATTGTCGTCACTAGACATGATTTCAACGATAGATACCCGAATTAAATACTTTGCAGGTTTATTTTGTGCCTGAGAAATGTATAAACCCCTTGGCCGTCGTTCAAACTCTTTGTTATCCAACGTAAACCCATCAAGCCCTACGAGAAAAGAAAACAGCTTTTTATTGGGTAAAGAAAGAGAAAGAAATGGAGAGCGAGCAATGAAACTTCTGAAGTTCATTATTCACCGATGTAGCCGGGAAATGTAAACGGAGAAAACTGCTCAGACTTTTTGCTTTGCGAGCAATTGCGCCTGTTGTTTGTACGAAATGAAGGGATTAATATCCAAAGAAAGGGATCACTTTTGATTAAAACGTGCTATTAAGAAGACTAACAAATTGAAAGAACATCTTGAACTAATACAGATTTTGGCGGTGAAGTTGAATCGATCGCTGTTAGTTCCCTTAAATTATATTGTGTTGCATCGGTAATCGTTTCTGCATGCCAAAAGCTTTTACGTGCATTTACTCTTCAATGTTTCAATTAAAAATAGTTTGATCTCTCATTTGCTTTAATGCTCCAACATACTATTAAATTACTGTATTTCACAGAATGTACGCGATAAAATCAGTGGGAAAAATTTTAAAAGTCGTGAAGATTTCTTACTGTAAAGGTCTTATAAAAATCAGAAAAATTGGTGGTGCGGGTTTTTTGGGACTTGATCATAAGTCTTCCCAAGTGTGTGGGTTTACTTTCAAACGCGATGACGAGACATTCAAACATTCCGGAAAGCCATCAAACACACCCCAAAAACTAATTACGAACTCACCCCGTCAGATAATGTGCCAAAGAAGAAACAAAGCTAAAAAACATTAAACTTCAAATACTCTCTACTCAGACCTCAATAATTGATTAACAATTAATAAATGAAATGTAATACTTATTATGAGACAAATGAAATCAGTGTAGCATCAGGGTTGCTCCTCCATCGATTTGCTGGAACCACCGCTGAGTAGCAGCCTCCTTGTGTTATATGTACTAAATTATCACTAAATACTTGTACGTCAGTTTGTCACAATCACACGATACCAAAGTAACTGAAACAAGAATATTTCATTTATGTTATCAATATGTCTTTTGTGAATCGCTAGCATTTTGTGTTGTTTGAAGTGCCTACTGAAAATTCTGAACAAAGCTTGGTCGAACTATTCCACTTCTTAAAGCACATAGCTCTGACTATTCTGGCGTGACTGTCGCGGCCTGTGGTCTATCCCAGGTGATTCCTGTAGCAATGTCTTGAACCAACGAGGTACGGGCCTAGCGTGACCCTTTCTCCCATACATCACATATTTCCTTACTGTCCTTACAGGTTACTATCGTCTTATAAAAATTATATTGTTGAACGTCCGAAGTACATCACACATCAGTTGGAGGAAAAAGCATTTCGAAGTGAAGCGGACGTTATATGTTCAGTGAGACAACATTTGGTCTCATCAATTCTTAAAGCAAGGAGTAGACATAACTTTGGCTTCCTTGGCACGAGAAAAAGAACTCATTGATGCGCCATTTAGTTGTGTAAATCGAAAATCCATTTCTTGTAGTTTCGTCATAATGATTCTCTAACACAGTAGGCTCTTTGATCTCCGTCCATACCACGGCTGTGGGGCCAAGGCAAGGCTCGCATTGCACCGTGGCACAAGGAAGAAGAACAGCGTGTCTTGTCGCCGAGTGCGAGCCATCGTCTCGGCGCCTCGCGAGCGCGTGCTCGGCACGTGCGGGCTGGAGGGGGAGGGGAGGTGACGTTTTGTGAGCGTTGTTTGCTTGCGCTGGGCTTCGTTGCTTCCGTCGCCGCTAAGCGCGCTCTGGCGGAGAGTGCCATCTGCGGATGGCAAAAAAACATCCATGTTTTCCACCAGAAACATCGATATTTTGCTTTCGATGTTTTCTTCACATCGATAGTTTGTTGCAAAAACGATGCTTTTCTAATTTTTTTAAATAAAGGGGTTTAGGCACGTAGAGTAGCAGCAAACCACAACAATATCGTTGTTTTGCGTCACACTCTTTATCTCGCTACACATTTCGCCTGTGCAATCTGAGGGAATTTTAGGTGGTTTTACTTTGATGGTGTATGAATGGAAGTGACTAAAGGCTAAAGTAGCTAAAGGCGATGCTTTTTATTAATTTTATTCTTTACGTTCGATGATAATTTTTATAAACATACTACTAAAATTATGGTAACCAAACAATAAAATATATCCCTTTTAGTACAGTAATAAAGAACGGATAGGAAAATAACATGTTTAATGGTCTATAATTAAAACATCGATGTTTTTATCGACATCGGAAACCCTTTAGCGATGTTTTGAAAAGTCGATGAATCGATGTTTTGGTAAAAGTTGCCATCACTAGTGTCGTCAAATGCTCCTGGCTAGCGGCGCAGCGCCCTGCAGTCGTCGAATTGAGCGTACGGGCGGCCTGCGAGCGTAATTCAGACTTACTTTTAAAGCGACGCGCACTGGTTTAAGAGGCTCAAGGCGTCAAATGATAAACTTGCAGTGCCTCTGACAGGAACGTTCTAGGGTTAGAGTCCCGACGAATCAGCATGATTTTCGATACTAGCTAGAGAGCTCAGTCGAATTCAGACGCTGTTTGGCGGAGGAGCGTCTGAATTCTAGCGGCCGGCTGCTCTGATGTATAGATTCAGCGGGGAAACCTCCGCCACCTCCTGCATAGATGCCATGACCTTAGCAGTTGACTCTTAAACAATCAATGAAAATGACGTATCTTCAATCGAAATTTGTGTTCGAAGGCAATTAGTTTAAACTTAGAGTAATGGAAATGGACTATTAGCGTGGAAGTTATCGATTGACTTTATTGGAGAAAGTAAAAAAAAAAAAAAGATTAAAACGATAAAGGAGTATCAGCTGTATCGAATCCGGTGAAATGAGGCTAAAATTATGTTCTCTTGGACAGAATGGATGAAGAACAATGGTATCAAAAGCTCTGGCTTTGGCAACCTGCTTCACACACAAAACGACGAATACCTACAAGATCGAAGAAGGATGGAGTGTAGAAGCTAACGGCTGAAAGAGGATTAACAGCGGATCTCTGCAGTGACAGACAAAAATGGATACAGGGGTGCGATTGATGCCTATTGGTGTCAAATTCTCGCAGAACTACTCTTAGTACCGTTTGTTTTCTATTTAAGGGAACAATAGATTCTTAGGATGCATCTGCGTGATGCTATAAAATATTGTGTTCAGAAATGGTGTTTCTTCAATGTTGAACGCTTTTCAAAAATATTGTATCCTATCTTTTGTAATAGAATGAACGTTAGTACTTTCCCATCCTCAAAAGTATTTCACGAGACGAGTCACTTCGAAGAAAAAAAACTCTCCATTTTTGGGGTATTATATTTATTTTTCAGTACTCATGCCTAGAAGTGAGTGCTTAATTTCACTGCTTATTGATTGTAAAGTGTTACTTGCAAACGGCAAAATACACAGCGCAATGAAATAACGGCGATATAAAATTTGGTAAAGTCAACAAAACACGAGCTCAAAACAACATTGAAAAATTTTAAGTCAAAACAACATTAAAAATCTCCTCGAATGTTGAGAATGATCCCATGAAGATAAAATTCATGGAAACTTAAAATATTAACAAAACATATGCGGACTTACAATATACTTTCGAAACATTTCATTTGACTCCAAAGGTTCCTTTCTAAAGTAATTACAAAAGTAACTATTCTGGACAGTGAATTTTAATTTTGTTTTGTTTCCGTACTTTACGTACTGTATGTACTTTCAATCTCTTACCATGTCTTATTTACAGACCTGTAACAATAAAAATTCAATTATTTACTATCAACTGTTTTCGTCGACGATTAACCCTATCGTACTGTCGTGCTACCAATTCTTGTTCCTTTCTTTGCCCAATGTTTCTTTCTTCGACTCATGTGGTCAGACATGAGATATTATCTGCACGTTTATAGTGGTGGTTGAATCAAAATACAGTCATTAATATAATATGAATGAGGAAGCCAACGTGGTCTATTTATGTTAAGAATGTGCTATCTTTTCTTCTGAAAAATGTTATCCATCTATTGAAGTAGGTGCTTTGTCTTTTAATTCATTACACTCTCATAAGTAATGCTTATGAATAGCCATATGAGTCGGTGACTTATGAGCAAGTCGGTCAAAAAACGCCAGCTCGTCGATTGATTTCCTTTCAGAGGTCCCGCCACTTGAAGAACTGTTAGCGAACGGCCACCGCCATTACGAGCTCCATTTGCGCTGACTCTACTCGAGCGTCGTGCATTGAGGGCGGCTGTTAGGAGACCCAACTGCGGCACCAGTTGAAGAGGCATGGAGGCATGGGGGGAGGAGCGGCTCCTCTACTGCGCTCGTGTGGACGCCCCCATGCGCCGCAACAGTTTGCGTTCGCGAGGCGCTTGATGCAGCCGGCCGGACGAGCGAGGGCGCTGCGGTCCTTGGGCGACCGCGAGCAGGCCACCCTCTGACCCAGGAGGGGATGGGGACAGGGGCTTTTGGGTGACGGCCGCTCTTACCACCGCCGCCGTCGTCTCGCTGCTTGCTCCGCGGTCGTGCATGCGTCGAAGTCAATTTACACATTATCGAGCAATGAGCCGGGTGTGCCCCAAGGGCCGAAGAAGAGGATGCATTTAGCCTTGCTTGGGCTGGGTTAGGTTTGTTTGGGCTGTAATGTGCGGGAGAGTTGTTGAATTAGGTCAGTTTTCGCTGAATTGACGTTGGTGAGATGTTGAAAACATTGATGTTGGGTGAACAGTCGGTGTCACCAACAGATCGCAACTTAGATTTTTCTTTTTTGTTTAAGTGAGAAGTTACTTTCCATTGTATATGACTTTTATTATCATTATTATTAACCTTATGTGTTGGTTCCGTCGGTCAAGGCTTATTGGATGTTAATGAAATAATTTCAAACTCTCGTGCAGAGTTGCGTCGTAAAAACTCGTGTATTTTCTTACAGCAAAGTCTGCCCACAAACGCATTGCTATCTTATGTTAGAAACTGAAAAGTCGATAAGTTATGTAATTCTAATAACATAGTGAATGTTCAACACATTCTCAAAAAAAATGTCGTCTTTCTCACAATCAAAAATGTCATCTTTCTCATCGCAAGTACCAAAGATATTACACTTGCAAGATCTCAAAAACTGAAAATAGTTTAAGAAAATTGTTAAAATTTCTGTACAATATTGCAAAATAATGTAGAGTTAATTATTAAATATCTTAAAAACTTAATCCAGCATTATAATCGACCGTTTTTGATATAAGAAACCGTTGATAAAATGATCTTTTTTAGCACATATTATGACATCTGCCCTTCAGGACAGAAATAATTGTCATCACACGTTCAGCCTATCGTGGAGAGGTAGCGGTACTCCGAACAACTGACCATAGTTAGTTTTTGTTTGTTTGTTTTTTCGCAGAAATGTCCAATACATGTGAGGTCATTATAAAGTTTTTTCAAAAAATAATTTTTGATTTTCTTATAAATTCATAATGTTTTTGTACACAAAAGTAATGTATATAACTCGTTTATAATGTTGCTTTGTTGCATTCGTAAAAGTTTGAAAATTCGCTCTTAACGACACTCGTTTTCAAAACATGTACTAGAGAAATAAACCTTAACAATGCGCATTAGTTGCATAATATAATATTATAAAATTATTTTTCAATTTATTCTGGGATCCACCGTTGAGCCCCCATTGATGTTCTCCGGGTCCTGAATTGGCACTGGTGTGCGGATAAGGGATTTGGAGATAACATTTCGTTCATCGGTCGGGTTTGTTCTCTAGATATACAACTTATCAATGGCACTAGAGCTTGCGTTTCATCGTATATTGCTTTCATTTGTCGTGCGAATTTCATTCATTCTATTGATATGGTATGTTCCTGTTGTCGCACATGTGCTAAAATAATAATTGTTTATTAATTTGATTTTATTAGGCAGTGTGTCCGCTAAAATGGATGGACGCTAGTAAATGAATTGTATGTAAAACATGTTTTCCAGTATTCAGCGGGCTAGCCAGTATCGATTAATTGGAGTGTCACTGTCACCTCAACATTACTAAACGTAAATTACAAATCCTATTTTGAAAAGGTCTTAATTCCTCAATTTTCAAGTGTTACAGGCTCGCTTACTCATGTCACTGTAAGATTTATTTATGTACTTCACTATTAAACAAATTAGCGTGTGCAGGTAAATTATTTTTGTGGGCGTTGTAAAGCTCTCTTCCCGACCTGGCTCCGCTGCCAATCTCTCGTATTCATCGCTTGCGGTCGTGCTTTCTTTGCGTGCAGGGGCGGCGCTGGCGGGTGGGGTCCCATTCGCCGCGAGGCCTGGCTGTGTGTGGGTGGAGGCGGAAGGCCACATGTGCGCGGGTGGCCGGGGCCGGGTTGGAAGCGCGCCCAGAGCGCCAGGGCGGGCCAGGGGGAAGTGTTGGAATGGGGTGAGGAGGGGAGGGGAGGGGGGGACCGGGTGGCGGCGACGTGATCCGGCGCCGATCTCGCCACGCTGCCACTTGTTTCGACGCCCGTTTGATCCTCGCGCTCGCCACTGTCAAGGGTGCTGCACAGAACCTCTCTTCTCCTTGTG
Organism: Teleogryllus occipitalis; assembly: GCA_011170035.1. Classification (NCBI taxonomy): domain Eukaryota; kingdom Metazoa; phylum Arthropoda; class Insecta; order Orthoptera; family Gryllidae; genus Teleogryllus; species Teleogryllus occipitalis. The sequence continues at coordinate 11,316 of BLKR01016838.1, forward strand.
GCTGCTCTTTGCTGCGATGAACTTTCCCTGTCATTCAACGCTTCTGGGAAAAACGACGTATTGATACGATGAGTCTGCTACGATGAATGGCCGAGGTGTTGATGACTCGGTTTGATCTCAATTTTCCTTGGATTTGCGAGTTACGAAAGTTGCATTCCTGTCGCTGTCTTTCGTTAATTCTAATCTTGTAGAACACGCTTTTTTTAGGTTGCATTCCCACATATTGTTGGTTTCCTTTCCTTTCATTTATCGGCCTCTTTTCACGTTTCTTCTGCTAGAACTAGCCATTACGTGTTGTCCCATTGTTTGATGATTACAATTATTACCCTTTCGTACACAGAGTAAATGACAAGCATAAACCTAGTAACAAAAGTGCACTAACTTTACTGTATTAAATGAAAAATTTAAAACTTTACTTAATTGGTTTCCAAAGAGCTGTAATATCCATGGGGTTTAACGAAAGAAAAGTGGATATATTTACAAATATTTTGATAAGCCTCGATGTTTAACCTTTCTGTAAAGAAGTACTCACTTTATATGAACGTATCTGTGGGAGCCCCGCTCTCCGCCTCACCTCTTCCAGTTTCTTCTGCTTCACCTCCTTCTCTTCTTCCTCTTCTCCTCCTCGTTGTCGTCAGTGTCTCAGCTAATATTAATGTGGCATCACGTTTTCAGGAATAACTGTAACACAATTGAGTAACGCATAAATGTCAAGCAGATTTCAGAATAAAGCGATTGAACGGTGATATTGATTCAGGATGCTCAGCAGAATTTATTAACCGATTTGTGTGGTAGATGCGGGTGGAGAGCGTAAACTAGGAAAGAAACAGCGCCTCCCTCCTCAGCAGGGCGCGAACGCCGAGCGCGCTTGGTCCTTCGCGGCGCTGGGGCGCGGTGAGTGGTATATGGGCGTCGGCGAAGGCGGCGCGAAGCCGAGCAATAGCGCAAATGGATGCCCCGCTCATCCCTCTCTTCCCTTCCTCTTCTCTCCCCTCCGCGCCCCGCCCCCTCTAAGGACGCTGTGCGGCGGAGTGGGACCTCGCGGGAACCGCCCGAGTTAATAACACTGTGGATGGGACGGGACAGGCGCTCGAGCCGCGACGCAGCCTCCATGGCGCCTTCTCTCCCGGACCCAGCACTCGCCCCGCCCCGCGCCCGTTGCCCGCCCCGCGCCCGTTACCCGCCCCGCGCCCGTTACCCGCCCCGCGCCCGTTACCCGCCCCGCGCCCGTTACGCACTCTCCCCGCCCCACATTCTGCTCGCTCTCGCCCCATGCTCTCCGCTCTCTCCTCACACTCCCTACACTCGCTCTGCACTCCCCACTCTTCCTATACTCCCCGCTTTCGCCTAGCTCTCGCCCTACTCTCTCCCCGCTCCCGCCCCGCCACCGCCTCGTCCCCACCCGCACTCGCCTACCTTCTCTTCGGCTCACGTCGCTGTCCCCGCCTCCAAGCCTCCGCCCGTCTGCTCCCCCACTCGCGCTCGCCTCACCTCCCCGCCTCCATCCGCATCAGCTTCCTCCTTCATCCCAGGGTCCCGCGGCCTGCGTAATTCTCACTGCCACGCCCCCTCGCGTCCCCCCACCTCTTAGTCTCCGCCTCCCTGCCTCCGCGTAATAATATATTAAGCTTGCAGCCATCGTTCCCGGCAAAGTGGATGGAGCTCTCCGAAATCGAGAGTTGGCTATTTGCACAGCCTCTAAACAGCTCCAGTTTTCCACTGTTTGCACTTAACTTCTTTTCTAGTTTTGCCAGCGTGATGTAATTTTCACTCTTTACGAGATTGTCGTTTCAATCTCTCCTACAGGCTCTGCCAGGGAGTTTCTTCTGCTTTGCCTTAAATGGATTTCTTCACCTCACTTACTGCTCGTTTTGTAAATCGTGTTCAATTGGCTACGTCTCTCGCATTTCTCAAGGACCTTGAAAGGGAATATCATTCTACTCGTACCTGGAACGAACTCTCATTCCGATTTTTTTCAGAAAACATTAAAATTCTTAATTTGGAAGGTTTAATACCTCGGTTATTGCAAAATTAATAACTTTTCGTAAATTTAAATAGTGTTGATGTAATTTATTTGACTTGTAGCACACTTTATTATACCCTACAAATTACACTTCTTCCAAAGTATTTCCTTCAAGTTGGTCCGTGCTATTATACCACTCTAATTTATGCATAAACCTTAAGTTTGTAGAGTTGGAAACACTACCCATCACCACCAGAAGTAGAGCATGTAGCAGCAGTGGGAGTACTTTTGCGCTGCTGAATTCACTATCTACAGAATTTCCGTCGGGCCGGATATTGCGTTTCGCGATATCAGTTGACGTATCCAATGAAAGTCTAGATGACTTACTTGCTTTGGTTCACCCTCCTTTTCCTCCAAGACTCTTCTCCTTGCATCTTGCGGTTGCGTCTCCTCTTGCGATCTCCCTCCGCCTCCGCTTCACGGCCGTCTGCGATCTTAGTCAATTCTGCAGTACTCTTTTTCTCCCTTCTCTGTTCCTTCGGGTCGCGCTCTTATCGCCTCCGCCGCTGCCCGTCACCGCCACAATCATTCTTTGGGCTGTGCATTTTCTCTCCGCCGCCCCCCTCTTACGCCCTGTTTCTTGGCGTGACGCCCCTTCCTCTCTCGCAGCCCATCTTCCGCTTGTGCCTCCCCCGCGCGCCTCCGCTGCTCACGCCAGAGCCGCCCTCGCTGTGCCTGTCGTTGTCGTCGTCGTCGTTGGCGCCGCCGGAGCTGGAAATTGGGCGTCGGCCGAATGAGAAATCTGAAGCGAAAGCGGGCCGCGCAGATCGAAGCGCCCTGGCGGGGTTGAGGGGGCGTTTCCTTCCCAGGAGCAACCGAAGCGGTAACGCGGGGCTTTTCAGCCTACTCGGTAATCGCCAGCCGACGGCCTCTGGGATGGTCAAGGGTGCTTCAGATTTCGAAAAGTCACGGATGTTACTGGAGAATTTTCGGATCGGGGTGGTCCTTGGGTTTCGAGTCCTGTCGGTGGCAGGATTTTCGAACCTTGACAGATCGCTACGTCGTGTACTGTCGCTGTCTGGAGGAGCATTCTAGCGGGCGGCTTCTCTGATCCCTAGTTTTCCGATCAATATGCAAATGCCAGATCAGTACCTTACCAAACGGGCTACGGACCGCGCGCGACCTTTCCTTCCCATCTTTATCCTATCCTAATCCTTACACATATACTTATATGCACAACACCACCACCACACATGCCTGGAGATCGGTCGGGAGCTTTGAGCATGTGCGGGGAGTGGGGCGGTGCTCCGCTGGTTGGAGATTACTGTTATGGTAAAACCCCGTTAGCTCACGATAATTCGGTGTCAGATCGCGCCATTTACCGCCACCTCCAGAGCAAAAACCCTGCACTACACTTACGGATCACCAATCAGTCGAAAGGTCACTCTGAGAGAGATTATTACATAGTCACCATAAGTGATTTTAGCCAAATTCACGAATTAAATTAATCGCAAGAATTTATAGATCATTAGTGCCGATTTCAGAAGCAGCGCACTCGGGGACAATTGATTACAGAATGACTTATTTTTGACTCAGAAAATATCAATAATTGATCATAAATAAGAGTTACCTGAAAAATCATTTCTATAAATTTGTGTAATAACGGTCCAACAGTGTTAGAGAATACTGCCGATTAATCGTTGCATTGGAATGCATTTTGTAAGATTGTAAATTACACGAAATAATCAACGGCGTAAAACATCAACAAAAAGGTTTTGCGTGCACGTAGTATTCCATGTCTGAAAATCTCGAACGCCCCGACAATGCTCTGTTACACGCGAAAAAACTCATCGCCGCCTGTGCTGAGTTTCTACATTGCACCTGCAGCTGCTGGCTATGTGCGCGCGTGCGGCACGTCGCCGCCAGAGGGTAGGCGGTCGCGCCTTGCATGTCGCCCACCGCGAGGTCGTTACCCTTGCAAATGCGCGCACATCCCGCAATTAGCACTCTATGCCCCTCCCTCCCTTCCGCCATACGCGGCCTTTAGCTGCGCTGTTTTTGACTAATCCCGCCGCTGCCGCGGCTCTCGGATCTGTTTTTCGTGCGTGTTGACCCAGCTCCGCCAAAACACGGGCTTCGAGCGTGTTCTCTCCCCCCTCTCTACAGGTTTTTCCATTCACGCACGCACTCTCGCCGTTCGCGTCCTTTGTTCTCTTTTGTGCTCGCCTCTGCTGTTCTTTTCGGATGTCTGTAAGGTGCTAATGTTCTGTTTTCTCGGATCGGGTTTGGAGAAAATATCTGGGGAGATTGGTTTGCTTTTTGTACTAGTGTCAGCAGGTAGAGCTGCGGTTAGAAATATGATCTGTTCTAACGAGAAATTCTTTGAGAAAATCTGCCCTTTTGCTGGCAAGAAACCTAAAGTTAAATTGATCTTGCTTGATTTTTCTATAGAAATTTCGAATACCTATTTTATTACTGTTTCTAGAGAACCAAATACTCACCGATATGTGTAAGGAATAATCAGTGCACACTTATTTTCATTGTGCAGAATTGAACCCAGGGGGAGGATAAAATAGCAATAGACTCATACAGGTGTACGCGTCTGGATTTAAAAAGTTTTAAAGGAGTGTTAATATTGTAACATCCATGCCCTTACAACTAACGTCAACACCTTATTTAAAGCAAAAATGAATCATGATATTATTTCACTGCGAAATGTATTCTTCTGAAGAAACATTATGGAAATATGGTTTGTTAATCATGTATTCACCTACGAAAAATTATTCGATATGCGTCTATTCTAATTCTAACATTAAAATGGTGTTGGTGGTGTTTGTTGTCTGGATGTTGCCTAGACACAAACCTCGTCGAAGTACACAATCATCCTTTACTACTTCAGTTATGCGTGTCACCGCGTTGCCTCTCTCATCTGTCTTCCCTCGTCGAATTTCACAGCGTTTGGCGCCAATCTCAATTACAGGCGCTGCAATGGCTATCGCGCCCCATTAGCTTTCTCTGACGCTCTCCATCACAATGGCTTTCATATCCGTCCGCCGCCGTGTGCCGTCCCCGTTCTCATCTCCGCTCCCCGCCCCGCCCCACCCCACCCCCATGCCAAGCTCCCTTGGGAGGCCCCGCCCCCTGCCAGAGTCCTTAGGCTCGTGCATGAACCGATTGAACCCTTGGCGCCTTCCCCCTGCCCCCCCGTTTGCACTCCCGCGTCTCCCTGTTTCGCGCAGGTGCACTCGTACTAAATTGGAACAGCTTGCGCCGCGCCACTGATTCCGATTTGTTCCCATTGCGTAGTGCTCGGCGCAATGAATGTCTCGTTCGCGTAATAAGGCTCGGTTCTATACCCAGTATTTCATTCCACATCTGCGCTCGAGTTAGAATTACAGTGGCTTCGTAAGTTTTGTCGCTGAAAAAAATACGTCTTGCAGAGGCTTGTAGCAATAATTCAAAGCAATGAATAATGACTTGAATTTTAAACACGCTTGTCTTTGTTCTGTGAGAAATTGTGCTTCTTATCAACATCTGGTAATTGATTGAGGAAATTTAATGCTAGATTTTTTTTCACATTTTCAGAATTTTAGAGATTTTATAAAATATAAAAATTGCATTCTGATGAGGTTGAACCTTCAGTGAAATTCTGCTACTTTGGGTATAGGCGTAGATGTCTTGCCAGTTACGAGAGAAATTTCAATAATACTTGTAAATAGTGCCTTGGCGACTACGCTGATATCGAACGCGGCTTCTCAGATAAGACATTTTCAAAAATATTTCACAACGTATATGATGGAAATTTCTGTGGCGTTTAATGTTTTCTCTAAATTTAGATCCAGATTAACTTCTGCGTAAAGTAAAATATTCACGCTTTTCACGAAAATAGACCTCATGTTCAGCTTGAAATATAATACCAAATGAATTTAAATTAACCAAATCTTTAGGACAAATTCGAAAGAAGTTAAAATATTTGCTATTCAAACATCGGCTCTTTAAATGTGGTGTAATCTACTAACTGATAAAACGTATTATGTGTAATTATTATGTAATAAATTACAATGTAAGGTATCATTCTGCATTATACACAACCATAATACTTGAATGTGGTTCACTATAATTTCCAGGGACATAAAAATGTATTCTCGATTCGGAACTGAAGGAATTTTCCAAGCTGTTACATTGTGACAGTCAATGAAGTCCGTTATATTTTCCTAAATCCGCCCCCCCCCCAACTTTGAGCGTCGTGAACTTGTCATACGATATTTATACCTGCAGCCTCACTAGAAGAAATAACGTACACGGAATCGGTGTTACTGTCAAGTACAAAGTTGCAACCCAATTTTTTACCGACTTGATGGACATAGAGGTTTAAGATAATCCTCTCCGCCTGCGGAAAAATCCCTGATATAACTTAATGATTGTCTCATATCGTTTGCTCAGGAGAGCATTTTTTTTATTAATAATTACTTTGGCTACAGTTACCTCAACTTTTCTCGTTTCGTTTCCCTTACCAAGACGATTCGTTAGCTAGAAGTGTAGTAACGGATTAACCAATGTGCGTTAGTTACTTTAAACGCTCAATAGACCAAATACGTCTGCGTTATCCTACCTCTAACGTAATAAAATAAGTCAAGAAGAAAAGATAACTTTTATTACAAATCACAATCGTTGATAATGTTTTTGGTGTGCTCTCTTTTCAATAGTTTTAATTTTGGAATATTTATTCTTATAATAATAATAATAATAGTAATAATAATAATAATAGTAATAATAATAATAATTGTAATAGTAATAATAATAATAGTAATAGTAATAATAATAATAGTAATAGTAATAATAATAATAGTAATAAGAATAATAATAATAGTAATAATAAAGGTTGAACCATTTTTTATAATACACTTAAAAAAGATCAGGATTTTGTACGATTTATACACCACTGGGAACATACAAAACGACAAATGTTCTACAGCTTGTCAGAGAAATTCCCAGGGGTGCATCAGACACGCATACGACGAAACCTTTATAATGTTACATACAATAAGAGGTGGCAGGCGCAAATGCACCCCCGGTACAAGTTATGCTTAAACAAATGTCATCGTGCCTATGCTGGAAACTGCTGTAGAACACTCGATTTAAAAAAATTAAAGTACGGAATTTTCTCAAAGATCCAGCTGCTTTATTTAAATACAAGAACTAAAAGTTGATCATTATATTGTTTCCAAAACTGTTATTTCTTAATGTTCTGTTTTTATTCTTGGATTAAATTGTGATTTCTGAGTACCTGAATTGAACTTTCAGTAGATTATGCCTGCCATGAAAGAACCACATTAACTAATGCATGCAATATATATAATTCTGTAGTGAGTAATCGATAATAATCGGACATTTTACGGCACAAATGATGTATCAACATTTTACGGCACTAATGGTTGCGTCATTACACGTTCAACCAATCACAGCGAGAAAATACTGGGGAGGTAAAGATAAACGGAACAGCTGGCCACCGTTTTCTCGCGCGGATATCAAATACCCGAAACGTCACAATAAAGTTGTTTCTCAAAATTAAGTTATATTCTCTTATAAATTTATAATACTGTTATACAAAAAAGTAGCTATGCAACTCGTTTATAACATTGCTTTAATGCATTCGTACGAATTTGAAAACTCGCTTCTAACGTCGCTCATTTTCAAAAAATGTACCCGTGCAGTAAAGTTTAACATTATAAACTAATTGCATAAAATTATTATTATTATTAGTAAGTTTTATTTCCATAAAGTATTTTTGCCGCACACTTGACTTTCGTCCTTCGCGCCTTTGGCCCGTTTCGTCCCACTGTGCGTGGCGGCGCTGAAATCCGCCTCCGTTGCTTTTAATGAACTTCGGAGTGGCGCCGGCGGTGTAGACGCGCCGAGTGTGCTTGCTCAACTGTCGGAAATCGGTGCCGGCGCTCTTCCGGTTCGCGACAAACGCACACATGCACGTGCTCCCACACACGCACACCATTTCGTGCTGCCTCGGAGACGAGCCGAGATGCCGAGAAGTGATGTGTGGAAGACGCTATAATATTCCTTGTGATGTCTGGCAGAACTGCAGCCACACTTTAATAACACTAAGTAAGCTTCTGCTGGGAATATCGTTTAACGTGGTTGTGTGCGTTGCATTACTACTAATGAAACCCCGAGGATTTGGTAACATTTCGTTTCGCAAATTTGGGGGAGGTTTAAAAATATATAGAAGTTAAAATTTTTAAGCACTCTCTGTCTCTTACGTTAACTTCCTGACGACTCAAACAATTTGCTTTA